>RJWT010040431.1:0-12503 GCA_004365215.1 Cuniculus paca
TTTATGATTTTTTTTCTTTACCGAATAAAAGCAGTATGCATTCTGTACAAATCATTCTTAAAATTTTGAATGTTGACCTTTTCTAGAGTGTATCAGTCAGCTTTCGTATTGCTGAGGCACACAGTGCCCAGCACTTACCACTTAAAGGAGGAAAGGTTTATTTTATTGGTGTCGTTTGTCTTTTATTTTGGATATGGGGACCTGAACTTGACTTTGCACTTGTCAGGCAGATACTTATGCCCCTGAGCCATATCCCAGGCCCAGAAAGGTTATTTTGGCTCATGGTTTTAGGATCAGGTTCAGAGTGCTCAGCAGTCTAGGCACTTGACCCCTACAGCCAAGAGAGAGGAAAACCTGGCTACTGCTCCAACTGGCAGTAGACCTCAGTGTCATCCACATGGCACTGGTTTTAGGTGAATACAGAATACAAGAGTTCTGATGTTAAAAAGGCTTCCATCCCGAATTTAAAAGGCCTGAGAGCCCAGGCAGTGTGCCCCTGGGAAAGCATTGTGTGAAGCTGTGAGTGTAAAGCTGAAGGTGCAGAGGAGACCCCAGAAGTTTGGAAAAGCCAGGAACACAGATCATCTAAGGAAAGCTGCAAGAATTGAGCAGTACAGGCCTAAGAGAGAAGCCATGGGAATTACAACCACTGGAAGTGCCGTAGTGATGGAGTCACACAAGCCTTTTGGAGTTCACATCTTGCCACAGATTGCCTCACACAGATGGCACATGGAACTGCAGGACTTAATGTTTACCCTGCTAGATTTTGGACTTGCTTTGGCCCCATACCTTTGTATTCCCCTGTTTGTACCTTTTGGAACAGTAATGTGTATTTTGTGTTATTGAATGTTGGAAGTGTTTAACTTTCTTTTCATTTGTACAGGGGCTTACAGCTAAGAGTTTACATCTCAGAGAAGACTTGGGACTTGGACTGTTCAGCAATGCCAAAACTGTTAGTATTTTGGCAACTTTTAGAGGTGGACTAAATGTCTTTTGCATAAGGATATGCATGAGTCTTTGGGGGATCACAGGCAGAATGTTCTGATTTGTGTCTAGATGTCTCCCTAAAGCCTCATGTAGTCACGGCAGGTGGGCCTTTTAAAGGCAGCTGAATCTAGAGTTCGTGATTGGTTCTTGGTCTAGTGCTGGGATTGGTGGTGTGAGTGCTGTACCCACTCTGGGGCAGGTAGCCAGCATACAATATAAGGGAGAGAAGGAGACTTGCTACTCCCTTTTGGCTCTTGTTGCCTTTGCTGCTTTCTGCCACCATGAGCTGTCACTCCTCTGCCATGCCACCTTGCCTTGGAGCCAGCTGATTATGGACTGAACCCTCCACAAACTGTGAGCTAAATAAACCTTTCCTTCCTTAATTTTTGGTGTTGGATATTGTGTCTCAGCAATGAAAGAAAAGTAATCAGTACAACATAAAAACCTGATTTTTGATTATCATAAATTGTCTTATTTTTATCACCTTGTCTTTTTGCTTTGCTCACTTTCAGCAGATTTCCTTAACTTTTTCTAAACTACAGTTGAGGTTTTCAGGGTTTGTATATGTTGTAGAGGTTCTTTTTCTTTGATTTTCTAAAAAAAATTAACTTTTATTTCATGATTGTGATGGTATGGCATCTTTTTGTCTTTCAGGATATTAATGGTACTTTTGCTGTATCATTGCATAGGCTCTTCCACATTGCTTTAACTATGTTATATTTTTCTTTCTTATAAGAGGTTATCCTTAAATGCCTTAGAATTCTTAACTGGCTATTTATGTCAGAGTAGATACTAAAAAATTCATTGAAATCTCTGTACACATCCTTGGGCCTAATCATCAGTGATACTCAAATGAATTGTTGCTCAAGTTTGTATGAGTTCCATAGTGAGAATCCAAAGTATAACTGTAACTGATGATGCTAGTGCATTGTGTGTAGGCCTGTTGTTTCCTTCTTGATGTCAGGTTTCTGATGGGTGTGTATTCCCAACTTCTGTGGTTCATTTCCGGTTTCTGTAGTCCTTTGTGGGAGGGTTCCCCATAGAATGCCAGAGCCCGCATTGCAAGCGTACACACTGTAGAAGTGCCTGGGAAATTTGCTTCATATGGACAGATGCTAGCCAGTGACTGATGGTGCGAGTAAATTGAGATGTGACCTGTATTTTTCTTCTTTTTTTTCAGAACTGTATGAAAGGATTGGGTTAAAATTGCTATTCATGGGGACTTCCTTGCTTTTTTTTGCTTTGTTCCTGTCACTGTCTTATTTCCCTACAAGTTTTTCCAGGGAATACTTGTTTACTCTTAAGAAAAGGAGACACAGATTAAATAACAAAAATTTATTTGGGCTGGTATGAGATGCATCTCATAAAACAAAAATCTCAGGCAAGTTGAAGTACACTCTTGAGACCTTAACAGGTTTCAGACAAATTTGAAAAGCAAAGATCCCAAGTAAGGAGAAGGTTTTGGCAGTGCCTTACCAGAAATTCAGATTAGTGCAGTCAGAGTAGCAAGGTATTTTGTAAGAAATTGGTTGAGTAGTTTAAAGAAGATACATGAAACAGTTCCTGAGGAAAGAGGAGGGAAAGGAGAAGAACAAAGAAATTCTTGAGAAAGTAGGATGATTCTGGTGGCTATAAGATTGGAAGATTTTGGACTAATAAAGTCTATAGCTAATAGACTAAAGTCTGATTTTATATCTTTAGTGAAATGTGTGTTTGGCAAAGTGTCTTTTGCACATTTTCTAGTTTTTTTTTGTTTTTTACTCATCTTTGAGAATTATATATTCTAGAAATTAGTTTTTTTTCTTCAAATATGTGGTTGTAGGTATTTCAGTTTGTCATTTGCTCGTCCTCAACTGTCTTTCACAGAGAAAGTTTTTAATTGTGACAGTCCATTTGATCTTTTTTTTATGAATTTGCTTTTTAGTGTTAAGCCTATGAAGTCTTTCCTAGTTCTAAATCATGAAGTCATTTTTAAGGGTTTCGTCCTTATGCATTTTAACATTTAATAATGGACTGTGGTCCATTTCAAGTTAATTTTTATGAAGATGTGAGATTTACATTGAGGGTTGTGGGGTTTTTTGTTTTATTTTTGGCACTGTTAATTGAACTAAGGGCCTTTGTGTTAAGCTACATTCCCAGCTCTTTTTATTTCGATACAGGTTTCACTAAGATTCTCAGTCTGGACTTAAATATGCTGTCCTCTTGCCTTAGCCTCATAGTGCTGGGATTACAGGTTAAGGTTCATGTTGTTGCCTAAGGACATTCAGCACCATTTATTGGAAGGCTGTCTCACTCATTTGTGTATTTTTGTCACCAATCAGTTTGAGCATCTATTCATGGGTCTATATGATCTTCCTGCCTTTTTCCTATTTTCAAAATTTAACTTTACTACTTCTTTTATCTTAAGAATCACAAAATAATACTGTATCTACTTGTTGAAACTTTGATACAAATTGCATTAAAACCTAAATATCAGTTTGTGAAGAACTGACACTTCTACCTTGTACTTTTAACTCACAAGCGTGGTATATCTCTCTGTTTATTTAGGTTTTGAATTCTTGACTTTTTAGAATGTAAACTGCATGAGAACAGGGAAAGGCACCTTCTTTTACCTTTTCTCATGTATAACTTAATACTGTATAAATTAAGTGATTTTGAACTTTCAAACAGTATCTCCCTCTGAGGTCTTGGGTGACTGGATGCATTGTTTTAATAAGCAGTAAAATTTTAAATTTTTTTCCCCTGAGCAATAGGTCTTAATAGTGCACTTTAAATATTTGATAGACCTTGCTGTTAGTAGATGCACCATCTTTTGGATTTGTTGTTCCACTTAGAAAGCACTAACAGAGTAGATTTAGTGTAATTCTTAAGGACCTTAGGAGCTTTTGGAGTGATAAACGAGTATTAGCTTCAGCTTAAAACCACCAGCTGGGTTAGCTTCTAACGAAAGTCTTTCCTTTGAAGCAAGGTATTGACTACTCATCAGCTATGAAAGTTCTACATGTTATCTTTTCTCAAAATAAGGCCATTTGCTCTACACTGAAAAATCTGTTTAGTATAGCCCCTTCATCCTTACCGTAGCTATGTCTTCTGGATAATTTGCTGTAGTTTCTATGTTAGCATTTTCTGCTTCGCCTTGTACTTTTCTTTCCCTAAACCTCACTAACCTACCTCTGCCAGCTGTGAACTTGCTGTTTCCTTGGCCATATTATTAGAATATGGCCATATTATTAGAATATGGCCAAAGGGTATATTAATGTTGGGTCTTCCATCAGACCACTGAAACTTTACATGTCAACATTTAGACTGTTTTACCTTATTATTCATGTGTACACTGGGGTTGCACTTTTAATTTCCATTAGAAGCATTTCCTTTGTTTTCACTACTTGACTGGTGCAAGAGGCCTAGCTTTTGACTTTCTCACTTTTTGCCATGCAGGGTTATTAATTGAGGAACCTTAAAATACTTTTGTGTTCAAGGGGATAGGGAGGTTTACGAAAAGGGAGTAAGAGGAGGACCAGGTCAGTGGAGCAATCAAAACACACATACCCTTTATTAAGTTCAGAGTCTTAAATAGATGTGGTTCATGGTACCCAAAAACAGTTACGACAGTGACAGCAAAGATCATAGACAGAATAGTAACAAAAAAGTTTGAAATACAGGGAGAATCGCCAAAGACACAAAGTGACTGCTTGTTGTTTGAAAACAGACTTGCTCAGTGTAGGACTGTCACATTATCTTGAATTTGTAAAAGTATCTCTAAAGCACAGGAGAACAAAGCACAGTGAAAAAAGATATACTCGTATCTTCAAATGTAAAGGAGCAGTTCTCAAACTTCTCAGGCACCTGTGTGAGAAGACCATGAAATAATATGCACAAAATTTTAAGGAGAGTATTTGTATTTGGTCAAGTTGTACTTCATTAAGGCAATAGAAGGCATTTTCAAGCTTGCAAGATTTCATTTTGCACTGATAGGAGAACTACTTGCTGACATCCAGTTAACAAAAATATGACATTAAGGAAGAGCTAAAGTTTAGAGGTGCTGTATGGAGTATGGAATCCAATTTAATGCAGATTTAAGATTAATCAGTCATGAAATTACAATTCATAATAAAATTTTACCAAATAAAAATAGTTCTCAGAAATTGAGAGGTGTATGTGTGTGTGTGCACACAGATCTCCACACTTCTCACAGTGAGAAACAAAAGTTATTACCTAAAATTGAAATGTGTCGCTAAATAAAGGGCCTCCAACTGCTTTATGTTTTTCATAGTTTTCCTAATCTTTAAAGGAATAATTTAGAGGATGTGGGGGGTTGTATTCTAAATAGCTAAGTGACATTTAATAGCTCTTCTAGATTCATTTCCTTTTTTTCCCTATAAATCCAATTTATTTTAAATCTTTGAAACAAAGTGACTAGTAAAAACTATAACAATGTTTAAGAGTAAATTCTTGATTCACATTGCTAGTGTTTCTATGGAAATTTTACTACTTTCACTGGGTCTGTCCTTTAGTCATAGCAATAAGTCTGTAATAATAGTCAACAAATGTTATTGATGGTTATTTCTTGGTAAGATTTGGGGAGATTTCTTCCTTTGTGATTTCTTTGGATTGTGTATTTTCTTTACAGTACATAACATAAAGCTGTCTTGATACAAATTGTCACAAACATATTTTTTGCATCCGAATTCTCAGTTCTCAATCCTACAAATCTGTGTTTAAAATGCTTCTCTAATGATTGTCCTGAGGCATCATTTAGAAAGTACCAGGTCTGGAAAGCACTTCTCCAATTCAAATAAATATAGAAGCCCCTTAATATGCAACATGGTTAAGCAATCTTTTTCCAATCTGGTCTACTTCACCATGCTGGTGGAAAATTTGAAGAGGTGGACATGGTAATTTTTGCCAGAACTCTGAGAGCGCTTTGGGGTGAGGAGCATTCCACCTACATGAGATGGCTTTTATACTGTCACACCAGGAAATAGAAATAATTTACAGATATTGAGTCATAAGGTAGGAGTCCTTGAAATTGGGAGACGATGGAGTAAAATCAACAAAGAGAAGCCAGCATGTATATATGCTTGAGTGATAACACTGAGAAGAGTAAAAGAGTATGGCAAGCATTAAACAGCATCACAAAATATTTTAGATTTTAAAAACAAATTTTGTAACCCAAAGAAGTGTTTTTCGTGACCTGCTCTAGAAAGACTTTGACTTTTGCTTAGTTTCATTGCTTCTCAACTGTTTTCTCTTTCAGAATCAGTACAGTTAGCCCCCCAGGTCCATGGGTTCTGTATGTATGATTCCAATCAACTGTGGATTGAAAATAGTTGGGGGAATGCTGAATGTGTACTGAATGTATGTAGTTTTTTTTCTTGTCATTCCCTAAGAAATGCAGTGTAACAACTATTTACAGTGTTTGCATTGAATTAGGTATTACAAGTAATACAGATATACTTTATAGTATACAAAAGGATGTTTATAGGTTATATGCAAACACTTTGTGATTTTGTGTAAGAGATTTGAGCATCTGTGGATTCTGGTAGTCAACCCCCCAGGAATACAGAGGGGCAACTATGGTTGTCTTGAGGAGCAGAGCTGTGGCAGGTGCCCATTTTACCCTTCTTTTTTTTTTCCCAGACTGTGGACCCACTAATTCTCTTTTTTCCCAGGCCTTGGACCCACTATCTTCTTATCTGTCTTCAAACATACTTTTTTTATTTTAACATTTAGTTCAGTTTTTCTGATTGTACTTTGATGTTTGTCTAAAATAATTTAGCCCTTTAGCCATGTGAAATTGTTTTATTTCTGTTGTTGCAGTGGTGATTGTTGCTTTGTACATTTTAGTTTCCTTAACTATCTCAAAGCAATTTTGATTTTAGGGCTTATCGCTCAGACTACTAACTTTATTGCATGTGTCCATTGACTTCTGCTGTTGGTAGTAATTGAATGACAAGTTTGAGAAATGTAGCAGGAAGCACGGGCTTTTTCTTTAGCCAGTAGACCTCAGTGCAAATTCTGACTCTTCCTTGCTTGTGACAACCTGTGTGTGTTATCTGTTAACTTTCTAAAATTTGCCTCATCTGCAAAATGGGCCTAATGAGAATGAAAAATGAAATTATGTGTGGTGGACAACATCTGGCATATGATAGATGTTAAGAAACTTATTTTTTAATTATCTTGAGAAGTCGGAAACTGTACAGTTAGTATACTCTCATTGGGACTTTATAATTGCAGTGTGTACTAGCAAACCCCTAAAAAGGGCCTGTGTGTCTGGCTGTAGGGCAGTTCAACAGGTATCTTTTGAACAGCCATTATGTTCCAGGCACCTTATTAAGGGTATAAATCCTGGTAACATGTAGATGCCATTTAGCATCTTGCAGTCTAGTGGATAATAGGGAAGGATGGTAAGCAGGGGAGGCTACCTCCCAGCACTTTTTCTGAAATGGGTCAGGTAAGCCTGTTTCCTCTGTTGCAACAACTCTTAATTTGGAGTGCAAAAGCAGCCAGAGTAAATGCATTCATGAATGGACCTGAGTATATTCAAATAAAGCTTTAATTACAAAAACATGTAGCAGGCCAGCCCCTCTACAAGCTAAATCCTTTTTACATTTTTAAAAATTTTTTTAGAAAGAATAAGATGCAACAGGTATAACAGATTTGACATTATGGACCACAAAGCCTGAAGCTTTTTTATTTTTTATTTTTTTTTCTCCTAATCATTCACAGAAAAAGGTTAGTAACTTCTGGGTTGGAGAATAGGTGTTGATTGCTATAAAAGTGAGGATCAGTACTCATACTTGACAGGAAAGGGGGCAGTGGGAAGATCATGGCAAAGAGGCTTGGGGTTACAAAGAATACTGGTGGGAAAAATAGGAATTCTATGCAAATATAGTGCTGACAGTTATCCATGTCAACAATAATTATTTTGCTAAATAATTGCCTATTAAGTTATCTATAATATGTCTTTATAGGAAGAAATAAAGAGTAAAGTCATAGATAAGCAGGAGTTAAATACTTTTAGAAATGTGCTCCTATATAGACGAAATTAACTTTCTATTACAGCTGAAAGTTATCACACTTTTTTTTATTCTTGGTATGTTTACTGATTTATAATTTTATAACATCTTGCTTTTTTTTTTTTTTTAACAGAAATACACTTTCGGGAAATGGCCTCTAAATCTTGGCTGAATCTTTTAACCTTCCTCTGTGGATCAGCAATAGGATTTTTTTTATGTTCTCAGCTGTTTAGTATTTTGTTGGGAGAACAAGGTGATACCCAGCCTAATATTCTTCATAATGATCCTCATGCAAGACATTCAGATGATAGTGGACAGAATCATCTAGAAGGACAAATGAACTTTAATGCAGATTCCAGCCAACATAAAGGTATGTTTTATGTTATTAAGGAGTATTTCTAGATATTGTGTGAATTTTGTTATGTCACCATATATATCTGTTGGGTAAAATGAACTCTATTTCAGGTATTAAAAGATAATTTTTGACTTGCCTCAGAAAGAGGCTGCTAAAACACAGATTTCTTTAGGGAGCAGTATATTAATTTTCATAGAAAGGATTTAGAAACTGATTTAGTGGAAAACATAAGGTTTTGAAAAATTCTTCCTTAGGCTCAATTCTGTTAAAATGGTTGTATCTCTGTCTGTGGCTTTTGCTATTATCTTGTTTCAGTCATAGTGTTTACTTAGTCTTGTTTTCTTAGAAGAAAAGATATATATGTATATATGGTAATTTATATTTTTATCAGTAGTTAATATAATTTTTTCTCCTTTTGAAAATAACAAAACTAAGGAAGTAGAAAAACTAAAGTGTTACAATGACTTCATCTTCTCCTGGCCTATTACCTCTAACAGTATTTTCTCTGTTGTGTTTTCCATGTGCCCCTTAAAATGCTTGTTTTCCTCCAGGGTTCTATCCATTAGCTGTTTCTGAGTCACATGTCTGTTGTGACATTATGTCATCAACCCTCATTTTAATTTCCATCTATTCCTTACTCTATTTATCCTCAGCCAAGTTTCCGATTCTTTGAGAACACATTAGTACAATATAGAGATCTCTGCAAATGATGATTTGGCAAAAAAGAATATCAGCAGCTTGAAAACAACGAGTTCTGGGATGCAGAGGGTTCTCCCATTAAGAGTTGCTTCTTTTACCTATCCAGTAGTGAAGTATTCCTTCCTCATCTGTTAGACAGAAATTAAATGGTGAGACATCAAAACCTGGTTGAGTTTTATTATCTAACAAGCACGTGCATACTATTGCAAATCGTTGTGGTACGTGAATGTTTATGTAACAGTGTTTTGGTTCTGAGAGGTGCTCTGTGTTCTTGTTAGGGAGCACTCCAGTCACTGTGCACTTACGCTATAGCATAGTGTCACGTCTTCAGGTAATTAGGTCAGACTTCAGTCCTGCTGCAGCCACTTATATTTAATACTGATATGTTCTGTTCAGTGGCTCATGGCAAAGCTGTGCCTGCTCTCCTTAGACTCAGTATGTTGTAAGTTGAACTCCTGTTTCTTTTCTCAGCACTCTTAAAACTTTCTCTTCTTTCTATATTATTTTATATCTCTTACCACAGTCTGCATAAGCTAGAAGCTGAAATCATGACACATACTTCCTTCACATGCCAGTCAATTTATTTATCACTGAATTCCAACAGTTTTACCTTACCATTTCTTCAGAACTCTTCCTCTCAAGTCACAGTATATTTCCCCTAACAAGGCAAGCTGTATTCACATACCTACACTCAGCTAAACTTTACCATACCTTTTGTCCTTTCTTTTGGTGAGCTTCTACTCACTTAAAGACTTTCCATATCATCTCTTTTACTATAATGTCACTTTGTCTTCCCTTTTCTACTCTACCCAAGTCCTTAATGTCACTACTCCATAGGCTGGATCAGCTACTTCTTTCATTTCCCTCTGCACATTGAGCCCTTTGTAGATTGGCATGTTTTGTATGTAGCAGTTACTGGTTGGCATGTCAGGCTCCCCTACTGATCTGTAAGTACCTCTGTGGCAGGAATTGTCTCCATCTTTTCATCTCCAGTGCCAGCACACTTTGGTACAAAGTGATTAATAAATGAATAATTGAGAGTATCAGCACCATTGTGTCCTGAGACAGATTGGCGGAAGGGGAAGAGGGTCCCTCCATGTACTATTTTCTCTGTTTGTCCAGGGTTTGGTTTGTCTATATAGCTATAAGAGATTGGGCTTGTCAGTGCTTTCTCACTGAAAATGAGGGGATAATAATGGCCATTAGCTTTGTGAATTCTTGATATTCAGCCTTTTCTTCTCTCCCTTCTCAATCAGTTAACTAGTAAATTGTGCCACTATTACTAATTTTTTGCAGGGCTAAGATTTTGAAGCCCACTATTTGCTCCTAACTTTAAGAGTACCCTTTCTTAAGATACTACAGCATTGCTGCTACTCAATGTGGTTTGCAGACTCAGTAACTAAATATAGATTGAAACTAAACTTGAAGTAAACAGAAGTGTTTTATGGTAATAGTGATTCTTTTCTGAATCTAAAAATAAAGACTTCAGACCATGTATATTTTAGCTTATATTTTTTGAGTCATTTTATATTTATCATATTTAACAAGAGTAAAAATTAGTCCTTCACCACAGATAGTTTGAGAAGTACTAGTTGAGAATCTTATAATTGGGCTCTTTTAGACCAGCACTATATAATGTGATCCTGGCCTGACAGCCTGTGAACTGGTTGTACCCAGGTAAAAAGCTTATGCCAGGATATTAGTCAGTTTATATCTCTAAGCTGACTGCTTAAGTCACCTGGACCTTCCCCCCCCCCCTTTTTGACCAGAATCCTTCCTTGATATATGTTGATTTATATTCTGCCATAAGCTTACTTCTTTGCAAACTAGTAGTTTAAAAAACTCTGTTCTTAACAATCTTGGAAATTGCATCCGTTGTGTTCTGTTTTTGACTGGAGGGTTTGCATTTTGAAATGAAGCGTTTAGAATTATCAGAAGTTAATCTCAAGCCTGCATTAACTCTTTTTGAACTCTTATCCCAGAAGCTTTCAGCGCCACCTCAGGGTACCTGTAGAAATTCATAACTATGGACTCTAGTGACCATCAGAAATGAACCTGCACTTCAGGAACTCACTCAGAGCAGTGAGAAATTCCTGTGAATATTCTGAAAAACAACTAAATCTTTCTTTGTAGTATGAAGTGCCAAGCAGAGATTATTTAAAGCAATATTTTACATGTATATGAATCAGCAGGGAAACTTTTTAAGATTTTGATTCAGCATCTCTAGGGCAGGGCCTGAGATCTTGTATTTCCTGTAAACATTTGAGTGGTAAGAGTTTAAGTCCTGGAGACAGCTCAGTGATCTCAATAAAACTGACATGAACTTATAGTTCAGAAAGTAGTTACTGTTAGGTTGAATTTTGCTTGCTTTCATCTAAATCGCTAAAGTAATAGATGAGTAAATAGAGGAAAGTCTTTAAGAAAATATTTTCTTGGATATATTTTTATTTGGATGTTGCCTGTATCTAAATATAACTTTTAAAAATGTTTATTTGATAGATGAAAACACAGACATCGCTGAAAACCTGTACCAGAAAGTTAGAATTCTTTGTTGGGTTATGACGGGCCCGCAAAATCTAGAGAAAAAGGCCAAACACGTCAAAGCTACATGGGCCCAACGTTGTAATAAAGTGTTGTTTATGAGTTCAGAAGAAAATAAAGACTTCCCTACTGTGGGATTAAAAACCAAAGAAGGTAGAGATCAACTATACTGGAAAACAATTAAAGCTTTTCAGTTTGTTCATGACCATTATTTAGAAGATGCAGATTGGTTTATGAAAGCAGATGACGATACATATGTAATACTAGACAATTTGAGATGGCTTCTTTCAAAATATAGCCCTGAAGAACCTATTTATTTTGGGAGAAGATTTAAGCCCTATGTAAAGCAGGGTTACATGAGTGGAGGAGCAGGATATGTACTAAGCAAAGAAGCGTTGAAGAGATTTATTGATGCATTTAAAACAGAAAAATGTACACATAGTTCTTCCATTGAAGACTTAGCACTGGGAAGATGCATGGAAGTTATGAATGTAGAAGCTGGAGATTCAAGAGATAACACTGGAAAAGAAACTTTTCATCCCTTTGTACCAGAACACCACTTAATCAGAGGTTATCTACCCAGAACCTTTTGGTACTGGAATTATAACTATTATCCTTCAGTAGAGGTAAGTTTGGAAATTTTATTACTGTATGAATACTTGGGACTGATGGCCTTTGTTGACTTTTAAAAAGTAACAGACTACTATTATGTCTACATTTCTTTACTGTCAATACCTGGAATTTTCCTTAGTCTTTTACTGTGACAGTATAATGAAGTGAGTGAAATGGAAATCAGCAGTAGTCATTTAACCAGCATCTCTTGATACTACCGTATGCCTGGCATTGAGACTATAAAAGCAAATACAGTCAAGCTTCAGTTCTCAAGACCTATACATTCTGGA
>RJWT010040432.1:0-12497 GCA_004365215.1 Cuniculus paca
CTCTTCCTCCTTCGTTCTGCAGAGTGTAAGAGCTGTTGGAGATCCAGTCCTCTTGGGTATGACCAATCAATTTGTTTTTGTATCTTCTTAGCTGGGCCTTTAAGTGTGACTTTCATTATGTCTGGCTGGTGATAGGTGTTAGGAACCCCAGAATTATGTTTAGGCTTATGAGGAAGATGTCTCCTTGGGGGCCTAGGTCTCTGCTGAAAGGTCCAGTGCAGTTTACCAAAAACCTCTGCAAGGGGATTTAGGTGAAAGCCCAGTTGGGAGTGAAGTAGGCTCTGCTGCTTTTGCACCTGACTGGCATGCATACACCTGTCTGAGGGGATCTCACGGAACTGGCTGTGGGGCAAAGGCAGCATCCTGACATTTCCCTACATGCTTGGCATGTAAGCTACCACCACTGATCCTGAGGATGTCCTGGCATGACTGCGCCCTCAAGTCCTCTGAAATATGGCTCTACCTTCTGGCACCACTCGTCTCAAGCAGAGGCAGCATTACTCGTAAGCCTGGGTGTGTGTGCTGCAGACATTGCTGCCTTGCTCAGGCTTAGCCTGCCCTGAGGGACAGCAGGTGGGAGATAACTCTCCTAATGATTAGTTTAATGTTTTCCTCTGATGTTCTCAGAAGGGTGACACATTATATCAAGATGATGATTATATCAAGATGGTGGATTCAGTAGGTCATCATTTCCATGCTTTTAAAAAGCCCTCTGAAGATTTTCTGAGCCACTAGGCAAGGAGCTCTTCTTTCTCTCGGGAACACACCATTTATTTTGGCTGCAGATGCACAGAAAAATTACAAGATTTGTTTACATGTTCTTTCTTTAACAGTTTCCTAAAACTTTCCATCTCTTAACAAATTCTGTTTAATATTTATTGCCCTAAATAGTTTTTCCTTGAAAATATTTAAAAAATGATGCATGTATAATAGCAAAAACATTTATAAAAGAATGCAACCTTTTACCCCATTCCTCAAAGATTGCTAACCCTTATTAACATTGCTCTCCAGTTTTTTTTAATGTGTGTCCTACTGTAAGTGTGTGCACTCACAGGCACACACTTACAATAATCCTAGATTCATGGGAAGTTGTGCCTTTGATCTAGCTCCTCCTTGTTGAGGACATTTTATGTAACTTAGTATACTAAAGCTGTAAGTGTGTGTGTGTGTGTGTGTGTAAATGCATGTGCATGTGCACAAGTGAGCATAGTCATAGTCAGCTTTTGATGTCTCAGAACATATATAGAAACTTAAGAGACCACTGATATATTTTTTCTTGCTCTATCTACCAATGAATGTTGGTGATTTAGCCTCACACGAAGCCTTCTTTTCTTCTTGTACATTCTCTCAGGCCGAGATTTTCTTAAGTATGAACAGACACTGATGGTAGAATGTAATGTAATTACAGTTGATGTAAGAGCAAATATTAAATAGGAATGAATAGTTATGTATTTAGTCTTTTACTGTGATCTTCCACTTTTATTCACTGAATTAACATGTAAAAGATGATGAAGTATCCTCATGAATAAACTTATTTAACTATAGGGAAGATATAAAGAAAAAGTTCAAAGGAAACAGTAATGTGTGTTGTGGCAGATGGAGGGTAAACACTGAGAAGGGCATTGGCATGGCTGACGTTGGGGAGGTTAGTTGATCAGGTGAACCCCTTCCCACCAGTGACTGTTTATGTGCTACTGACTCTTAGTCCCATCTTTCAAACGCAGATCTCTGGGCTAGCCTTCAGCTCACACATCCTGTTGGCGTCTTCATTTCTCCACCCAAACTTTTCAAGGCTGTCTTGAAATGGTCCTGTCCTTAAGGGAGTCATCCCCTCCTCCCCTCCTCCCCTCCCCTCGTGCTTCAAACCTGCTTATTCTCCAGGCTTTGTTTTTTCTGGGAATGACACCACCACTCATATCTTCCCTCAGTTAGAAACTGGAGTGTCACTACTGTGTTTCTCCTCCTCTATTTCAAGGGTCACAGCCATTTGATTTTCAGGTTCTGCTCATTCTGATTTCCAAATGTCTCTCCTATTTGTCTCTTTTTCTCCATCTTCACCACTCTAGTCCAAGCCCTCGTCCTCTTTTGTTCGAATTGTTTCTCCACAGCTACTCCTTTCCTGCCCCACCCCTCCCTTGCATGCTAGTTAGTGTGGTTTCGTAGACATGGACTTAGAAACCACTTCTGGCTTTGCCCTGCTCTCTGGCTGTTAAATGCTACTTTTCCTGAATGCTGTAGTCTTTATCTCTCACAACGGTTTATTCCCCTTGCCTTCTGCCTTTGTGCCAACAACTTACCTTTCACGTCTTCAGCCTGCCTCTGGGCCTGCGCATACGCCATTCTCTCTGCTGGAGGTGACACTATTCTCACTACTTTTTGCCTGGTTAACTCAGCGTTCTTCAGTTCTTAGCTACGCCTCAGTTTCCCAGGAGTCCTTCTTTGACCGCTTGATCCAATATGGTCCCTGGTCCTTCACGTCTTTCATGTACTTCTAATTGCTTTTTCAGCATATTTCTTTACCGGATTGTTAGCTTGTTCACTGCCTTAAATCTGGTTCCTCAGCTCACTGCCCGGTATAGCGTAGGAATCAATAAATGTTTGCTATTTGATGCAACACAATGGGTACTTGAATTATAGCTGTTGGCTCTTGGGCCTGCTATGGTATGGCCCTGATTATCCTACCTTTGTGAAATTCCCAAACTGGGCCTGCAGCAGATCTTTTGCAGCAGCTTTTCCAAGTTTACCATCAGGGTCAGAAGAGTTTCTGAAAATCAGAGCAGCAGTGGCAATGGCTTTTTCCAGGTCTGAGCTCTTCTTCAAAGCTATGGGAGAAGAAATATGTGACATAGGACACTGGGATATAGTAACTTCCTAGACATGGGATGCTTCTTTCAAGGGACAGAGGGGTAGCAGGCTTGCAAGGTGGGCTCCAATGTGACTTAGTCCTTGGCCTTTTGCCCTACCTAGGAGTGGGACATGCCAGATGCTTGATTCTGCATCTTTAAACATTGGAAAGGAACAAAAATTCCTTTAGTAGCACTAGAAATCATAGAATTAGATGGAGATTTACCCACTGCTTGCTATATGACCTTGGGAAAGAAATCATAGAATTAGATGCAGATTTACCCACTGCTTGCTAGATGACCTTGGGAAAGCACTCACCTCTCTAAGTATTGGTTTTCTGAGTTGTAATTTTATTCATTTATTCAACAAATATTTATAAAAAAATTTGTCGTAGTGGGGCCAAATACTTGACACACAAAACTTAAAGGAGGAGAGGTGTATTTTGGCTCTCAGAGATTTCGGTTCCAGGGTGGCTGGCTCGAAGGTGGGTGTACCGTGGCAGAAGGGCGCAGCAGAGGAGATTGGCTCCAATCCTGGCAACCAGGAAGCGCAGAATAGAAAAGCCAGAGAAGGAAAGACTGGCAAAAAGGCACTCCTCAAAGGCTCATACACTCATAGACAGATATTTTTCAAGTGATTGGAATATGAGGGTTCCATAGCTGAACCCACCAGAGGCAAGGGCTGCTGAGAGTGTGACCTGGAAATTTTTCTCTCCCTCGTGGGTTCCCTTCTTTCTCTGTTTCCTGACAGCTGTGACATGAGCAGACTTCTTCTGCCTGGGCCCTTCCACTGTGCCACTTTTCCTGGAGTCAGCCAACCATACGAGGACTGAAACTTTTAAAATGTAAACCAAAATAAACCTCTCCTCCTTTAAGTTGTGGGTGTTGGATATTTTGTCCTAGTGATGAAGAAAATGACTAAGACAACCCCACCAACACAGGGATTTTTTTTTTTTGCTTGTCATATTTTCTGTTGAATCTGTAGCACAGAGTGAGTGCTTCACAAATATTTGTTGACTAAATAGCTGCAAAATCTGTGTGTTCAACTTATCCCTCCTTGATTTCCTTCTTGGTCTCATGTTCTTCACCTTATTCTAGTCTTGGGCTAGCACTTTACACTTCTGATTTTTGCATGCTTGACCAGTGGTTGACATTGCGTCTTCCTCAGAACTCCAGTCTCAGAAAATCTCCTGCCTATTTGGGCTTTATTTTTAGCTTGTTCTTTGTCTATCCTCAACTACTTGTCCCTTCCACCCATCCCACATCTAGAAAACCCTGGATCTCTTCGTTGCCTACCATCATCCTGCTTGTCAAAATACAAGGAGAAAGCATATTTCGTTCAGTTCCCTCCCTGTCTTTCCAGGGGTGCGTGTGCTTCAGGTGGAGGGGTACACTGCCTTAATCTTTGCATTTCCTTATGATGATGACTTTGAATTTAAGAAGCTGAAGAATGAACTCGGTTTAGTATAGTTTTGTCTTTAAGAAGCAAAGTATTTGGAGGAAACACGTGAATTCTTTAGGAAGTAAATACTTCTATAATTCAGCCCAGTTGGTTCATTAATTAGTAATCAAGAATAACTAAGTAGGACTTTAGGCTCAACTGCTCTCCTGGCCTCAGAAATTTGTTGGAGGACGGTAAGCATCAGGTCTCTGCTGGCTGTGCCCTCCTGGGTCCGAGCACAGAGCGAAGATCAGGTTGTGGTTGAGATTGCGAATGATGATAGATACTTTCCTCATTTAATGCTGCATAAAACCTGCAAGGTGGGTACTCTCTGTCTCCTAATCTTACATTTTAGAAACCCATGCACAGAAAGTTGAAAAATCTTAATGTCAAATTGCCGAGAAGCAAGAAATGAAGGATTTGAAGGTTTTTCAGACTTCAAAGCCCATTGGAAGATCAGCCATTCTAAAATCACTCTGTTCAAGGTAATCCCTTGGTGGTTGTAAAATCCAGATGTTTTCCAGCCCTCTGAGGAAGTTCGAGTCTGGCTGCACTCTGAATTATGACTCCATCTGGACTAACTTCTTATCCTTCTATGTCTCTTGAAAAACAGCATGCATTTTCCCCGACTATAAGATAGCATATATTCATGGTTAAAAACAGTTAGAAAATATTTAAAATAAAAGATAACTAAGACCTCTGCTGGTCTTACCAGCACTGATACCATTTTGCAAGACTTTTTAGTTTCTTGTTTTTGTAGCTTGAGTCTTCCTTTAATAAACCTGGCAGATTGCCTCTGAAGGTTTTCACCGTCTGCCACGTAGACTTGCAAACTAGAATATGAAAGCGCATTGTGAAGGGAGCATGTGATAGAAATGTCCAGGACTGCTGTTTCTTTCTTGGCATTTTTTTGTTGGCCATCATGACGCTGGAATGGAGGGAGGTTGCTCAGCCAGGCCATTCAAGTTGCCTTCGCCTGCTATTTGCTCTCTCACTTTTTATACTCTTGGTACTATTGAATGTGTGCAGTTCCCTGCATACTCTGCTTGTGTTTATTGCCAGGCCCTGTGCTAGCTCTGGATGTAGAGCAGAGAGCATCAGAAACAAAACAAAAACAAAAAACCAGTCTCTGTCATCCTGGAGCTTGTGTGGGAGTGGACAATGGTGACAAATGCTTCTGGAGTCATACTGTACATACCAGCCACTCCTGCTTGGGACTGATGGGCATGATTCAGCTCTGTTAATTCTGTTGGTCCTATGAGGCAGGTCCTAGTAGCATCCCTAATTTATAGGAAACTGAGGTGTGCCTCAGTGGTTAAATAATTTGCTCATTACTCCAAGTCACCCAACCAGTCTGTGTCCTCTCCCCAATGCACAGTGCCTCTAGATATTTCTCAGATAGTATATTCTGCAGCTCCCTTGTGCAAAACCCCAGGTGGGGTGACTTTTCCTCCTTTCTCTTTTATAATTTCCTAAATATAACCTCTCCCATGCCCCTGCACTTAAACACTATTTCTGTTTTATTTTCTAGATCAAAACTTCCCAAAAGAAATATGACACATAATCATAATTTTTCTGGTAGCCACATTAAAAAACTAAAAAGAAATAACTTGATTTTAATATTATATTTTATTTAACTTGATAAAAATGTATTATCTCAATAGGTAATTGATGTGACCAAGTAATTGAGAGATTTTTTTACGCCTTTTTCTACTAATCTCTTAAATTTTACACTTTCTTTCCAAATTAGTCACTTTTCCAGCACCCAGGAGCTCTGTGTGGCTGTGGCCACCGTACTAAACAGTGCAGTTCTAGACCATGTGTTCCCGAGGGAAGTCATCACTCTTCCATTACCTTTGTATTTGTCCCCAGGCCCCGGTGCTAAACTGAGCTGACTGAACTTCAGAACAACTCTCCATCCCATCTTCCTCATCTGCTCTGGAACATGGAACACTAAATATTAAGTATTTGACAGAAGGCGTTCCTAACAAGTAGCATCATAGAAATACCACAGTAATACAGCCATGGGTCAAAATCATCTCATTTTAGAACTTTTCCTGATATTAGTTGCTTTCTGACCAAACTGCAGACCTACTGGATTGAAGTCGTTTACCCGAGCTTAGTTAGGTGGTATACAGCAGAGCCAACATCTAGCAAGGTCTCTGCTCTGTCGTCTCTAGGTCGGTAGGTGTTTCAGTACTCCAAGTGATGGTTGATTGATTGTATCAACTTGAGTAAGAGAAGTTTAACTAAATGGCTCAGCAGTTCCACAGCCTAGGGTGTGGAAGGCCCAACCCTAGGGCGGCTTGTCACCTGTATAGTATAAAGGGAAAAAGAACGACGTCATTTCCTGGCTTCCAGCGTAGACTTTTCTGCTTCTGTTGTACATCCATCAGCCTCCTGATATGGACTTGCACAGGACCCTGTAGCGAGCTCCAAACCTTCAAATGAATCTTTCAGTCTCCAGTGTCCAGACCCTCTCTGCACTCTTCCTCATCCAACTCTGTGGCCATCGTCAGCCAATCTTGTAAATTCAAACATATTCGTATATCTTGTGTTACATCTCTGTCTCTAGTAAACCCTGATTGATACACTTCAGTATTTCTTAAGCTCACTGCAAATCTACCCTAGGTGTTTGGTATGTATATACTCATCCTACATCATTCTTCCCTAGTCCTTGGGGGTCATAAGCTAAGTAGCCTGTAGAGAAATTGTCAGTTTACTTCCATGATCTATGTTTGATTTCAGTGAGTAATGCCTACCATTGAATAAAAGATGAGCCCTCTGATCTCATGGGAATAACTATGTAGCAATGGTTCAGTTTCAGGAGTTTGGTGCAAGAAATGGGGTGGGGGCAATGTAGTTACACCCAAGCCCAGAGGAATTGTTAAAAATGTGGTGAGATACTTTCCAAAAGTACCTGAAATTGTGTGAATTAACAGAGGGGAAACTTTTGAGACTGCAGGTACAGGCAAGGACTTTCTGTTTAGAAGTCCACAGCAAAGGAAATACTATCAAGAATCAACAGATGGAAATGCATCAAATTTAAAAGCTTCTGTACAGCAAAGGAAACAACCAACAGAGTGAAAAGACAACCTATAGAATGGAAAAATATTTGTTTTGGCTACTCTTCTGATAGAGGACTAATATATAAAGAATATACACACACATTCTAATATATAAAAGATGAAAAACATTAACCTCCCCTAAACAAATGACTCAATCAAAACATGGGAAAATGAACTGAACAGACACTTTGCAAAAGAAGAAATACAAAATGGGCCAATAAGTACATGAAAAATTACTCATCATCTGTAGCCATTAGGGAAATGAACATCAAAACAACTCTAAGAGTCCATCTAACCCCAGTCAGAATGCCTATGATCAAGAACACAAAAAGCAAGAAATGCTGGTGAGGATGTGGGAAAAATGGAAGAACCCTTGTACATTGTTGGTGGGACTATGAACTAACACAAGCACTATGGATATCAGTATGGTGATTCTTCAAAAAGTTAAAATGAGAAATTCTACTTCACCCAGTTACATCTCTCCTGGGTATGTCACTGAAAGAATTAAAGGCATCATACTATAGAAATATGTATGGACCACTTACAGCAGCACAATTCACAATACCTAAGCTTTGGAAATAGCTTATATGTCCAACAACAGATGAATGGATAAAGAAAATGTGATAAATATATATCTTATAAAATACGTATATGTATCATATATATGATTTAGCCATAAAGAAGAATGAAATCATATTATTTACAGAAAAATGAATGGAACTTGAGATTGTAAGTCAGATGCAGGAGTTTAAATATTGCATGATTTCTCTTATAGGAGCAACTTAAAATATAAACAAATAAATGAGTAAAATGAAAGAGAGATGGAAAAAAAAGAGAGCGATGGCAGGAGACAAGAAAGCAGACTTTTTGGAGATAGAGAAGGACATTGTGGTAGGGGACAGCAAAGGAACCATAATTATTAAGACATTATATACATGTACAATTCCCCAAAACAAATGTCATTATTATCTATTACAAACATACACTAATAAAAAGAAAGAAAATCGTTGTTTCATATAATAATGCAGTGAAGCACAGCATGTTACTTTAAAAAATAAATACAATTTTGAAACAGAAAGCATAGATCTGTCTGTTGTCATAGTATAAAAGTAACGTTTCACTAAGATGGATACTTATTTAACTAGACTGTCCAGATCCTGTTCTGGAGATGCTGGCCAGCTATCCAGGAGGAAAACGCCTTCCCTGAATGGTCTGGTTGTGCTTGTGACTCTAGAAACACTGAGCCACATGTTTTGGGTAAGAATGACCCAACTCTGTGAGTGTTTGTCTTTGCTGTTAGTTCCATGGCAATGTTATTAGTGCTAGTGATGTTTGGCACCTTCACTGAATTCCAGGGGAAATCGTCACCGTTTGGGAGTTGGCCTCACTATGCTTTCACTCGTTCAGCAGAGGCAGGTGGAAGCCCATCACGTCTGCGTCCTACTGAGCATTTATGAGTCAGATAGAGCTTGTGGCCCTGTCCTGGGCATCCTGAGGAATTCCATGGAGAAGCAACAGGGGATGGTGGAGAAAATGCTGAGTTACGAGCAAGGGGCTGTGTATCCTCATCCTGACTTTGCCTTTCATGGGATGTCTGCGTGTGAGCCAGCTAATCCCTACACTGAATCTCAGCTCCCAGATCTTTAAAAAGAGCTTCGCCAGTGTCTAGTGATGCATCCACGAGTTCCTCACGTCTTTGGCATTCTTTGCCGCCCTGCTGTCTTTCACTCCTGGCATACTGTCTTGGTGGAGAAGCAACACACACACATCCGTCTTTTCCTGCCTTACCTTTTATTGAAGCCAGTTGCTTGGATGTTGAAATGCTGCCAACAGAGTAAAAGAGACATAATTATTCTGGAAGTGTGGGTATTGATATCGCATCTGAAGCAAAGCAATGCAATGATTTCAAAAGCCATGTTTTTCCGTAGATAGTCACTGAACATTCTAACAGAGCAGCCATCTGTCTGCCCGAATTCTTTGTTTGGTTGGGTATAGCGAGGAAGGGTCTCAGCGCACACATCTCCGTCTTCCTTGCAGCTATGTGGCCATGTGAATAAGAGTATAGAACAGTGTGGGGCTGCAGAGGAGCGCTCACTGTGTCCATAGTCAGGGCATTCGCCAGGGTCTAATGAAGCAATAAGTCAAGCAGGAAAAGGCAGTGTTTGAAGCAGAGAGAACCGTGTGTTTTGAGGCGCTAACGTGGGAGAAAGGATGGCTTGAATGGAGAACCAGAGAAAGTGCAGTGTGGCTGGAGCCGCGAGCAGAAGGACATAGTGATGGAAGACTGGGCTGAAGTCAAGGGCCGGGGCCAACACACTGAGGCTTGGGTCCTCAGAAAGACTGACATTTGTTATCCCAAGGGCAATGGGTATCACAGGATCACATTCGCATTTGGGCAATTATTTCACCTGCTAAGGAGACAGAGATAGGAAAAGCACCAGATTAGAGGCAGGGTGTTGATTCTTGGTCCTTTACAAACAGCAAATCAAAGCGTGCTTGAATTTTTAACCCCCAAAGGCTGCAATAATTTTCAAGAAAACCAATACAACTTGATCCTACTCATGACAACTCCTAAAATAGACCGTTAGCTTCCAGATCTGGTTTTAGCATTAGCTAGTCCAGGCACTGTCACCTTTGGGATGTTCATTTTTCTCACTTGTAAGGTTAAAAAGCTGGACTCTTTGATGTCGTGGGTCCCTCATGATCTTCTTGGGGAGCTCCTCTGGTTTTCCTAAATCTTCTGTACCATTATTGTGTCTTTCATAAAATGAAGGATGTTTTTATTTTTCACAGTGCACACTGCAAATGTTATTTCCTGTCACTGTGATGTTTCTCTGCCTTGTCCATTAGTGTGTGAAGCCCTTAAGAAGCCAGGACATTACAGTCATCACACTTCTCCCTGTTGCCTAGAGGAGTACTTGTTAGGTATCAAAAGATGATTTTGGAACTAAAGTCCTTCTCCTCAATGGAGTCACATGATAAAGAACCTTTTTCATTTATTAAATCCAATTTTGCACACTTGACTAGTATGAAACAATTCTCCTCCATCATGATAAGTTGGAATATGCTATATAGTTAAAATATTACCAAGTTTGATTTACAAATGTATCTCAAAAGGCAATCAAACATATTTGTCTTAGTTGCATTTTCTTTTCAGTTTTTAGTCGAAGCTATAAATTTGTTCTCTTCAGTGTTGCAGTTCAATTTAGAGATGGATTCAGGTGGATAATAGGCACCAAATCCAATATTTTAGCTCTTAAGCTGTTTATGTGAACTCCAGACATGCACTCACGAGTTTACATGAAACTTGGTAAGAAGCAACACGCTACTAACCTTTTGGGCATTTTCCTCGGTGCTAAAGCAGGGGTTGGGGCCACCGAAGAATTGAGCCTCTCTTCTAAGGGGATTGCTTGGTCCTGGGTGCTGTGCATGCAGCCTCCCATGTGTTGGTGTCCTGTTGTTTCCCAAGCAACAGTCACTTGCCGACTGTTGCTGTTTTCATTCACTGCATGTCAACTGCACACTTTAGAAGAACTTCTGCTCAGTGTTATGACCTTCATGAAATCATTCTTATGTTTAACACTTGTGTGAATGCCTACTGTGGCCAGGCACTGTTCAAGGTGCCAGGGACACACAGGGAGCAAGATCAGACACAGATCTAGTAATGACAGCAAATATCACCCTGAATAGTACTGTGTGAGATAGACATTGTGAGATTGGCGTCAGTTGGGGAGGTCAGCGAGCACCCAGCGAGGGAAGTGATGCTTGATGATGAGTGTACCAGGTGAGGGGCTAGGGGTCCATGCTGCAGGCAGAAGAAACAGGCCATGTACACCCTGAGAAGGAGAGTGATGATCGATTGGAGGGACAGAGAGAAAGCTAGTTTGTCTGAGAAGGAGGGTGTGACTTGCTCCTAAGTTGAGGGCACAGACCAAGCATGGTGGGAGGCCACACAGGAACTTGCGAGCCATGATAGGGAGTTTTTAAAATGTGTCGAAATAAGGGGAAGTCATCTGTGGGCTTTAATCAAGGAAGTTAATGAAGTTAGATTTGCATTTTGGAATGATCATTCCAGCTGTGATGGGAGGATTGGCTAAGCACGGTGGACAGAGTAATTACAGGGACAGTGCTGGGAAGCAGTTTCCTCCTGGGGGTCGACAGTACCCTCTGCATAGACCACATTCAACTCACTCTGATGCATCTGATGCAGAGAAGCCATAGCCAACCCCTGCTTCCGTCACAGTCAGCTGCTCAGTGAGAGGAGACACAAATCTCAGAGAAGCTGGTAATAGTCATTACTCAGGCCACATGATGGCCACAAGGACATTGCTGTGTTACTGCTACATCAGGGTCACTGCTGCAGGTCGAGGTGACTGTGTCATTCTGTCATGGTCTGCTTTTCTTTATAGGTTGTCTTTTTTCCCCTCTCCCTCTTCACTAATTTCCTTAGCACTCTTCATTTGGATTTGGGGCGGAGGAAGAGTCCCGTTGGCCTTGCTAGTTCCTGTTGTGCAGAGTGGTCAGAGGGTAGTGCCAACCACCCCAAGGGTTGTCTGTAACTGTGCAATTGACCTTTGGGGGTTGGGATCAACATGGGACCAGCATCACTATCAAGTTAAAATCTTGAGTTGGTTTTCTCAGAAGAGCACTCCGTGTAGGATTACTAGAATCTGGATTTTTAATAAGCGCTTCGGGTGACTCTGATGTGGACTATATTAGGGAGCTGTTGGTAATGGTTACAAATAAAGACCGGGGTCTGCATTCTGAGTGTGCCACTTAGTAATTGGGCTCCTAGGATGAGACTTTTAAAACTGCTAAATCTGCTTTCTCATCTGGAAAACAGGACTGCCTCCTAGACTCCTTGTCAAGGCCAAATGAGTACATATTTGTGGAGTGCTTGGCAGTTTCCCATGTGAGGTGGAAGTGATCAAGAAATAGTTGCCCTAGACAAGATGATTTGGAAATGATGGCATCTTTAGAGTCCTGGCAGGACAGAGTCCAACTCAGATGGTATCGGAGACATTCATGACTGGATGACTCGGTGGGCAGGGTGAGGAGACTAACATAAACAATGAGGCACTTAGAAAGGAGCAACAGTGAGAAGTTACTACCAGGTGAACATGCATGGAGAAGAACTAGTATTGT
>RJWT010040433.1:0-12492 GCA_004365215.1 Cuniculus paca
GGGGGCGTCCGGGGCTCAGACCTGCGGGGCTCGGAGTGGGGCCTTTCAGGCCTTCGGATCTGCTGCGGGGAAAGGCCGGCGGGGGCTTACGGGAAGACCTCCAGAAGCTTCCTAGAAGGATCCGCTCGAGGGGAGTGGAGGCCCGAGCTGGGCCCGAGGCAGGCAGGCAGACACCTGGAGGGAAGGAGGCGTGTCAGCGCCCGTGCATTTTTGAAGGGCCTGGCGGCAGGAATCGGGGACCAAAGGTACCGGGGGCAAAAGTGACGGTACCGGGTCCCAAGAAGGAGTCGAAGAGGACAGGAGACCCTGGGGCGGAACAGAACCCCTGGGTAGAGGGACGCTACTACAGGTACGCGGCGAGGTGGGGACAGAAGGCCTCCCCCTAGAGGGTCCCAAGCAGCGCGGAACCGAGGTGGGCGTTCCAAGCTCCAGCCGCCACCCCAGAAAGAGAAAACGAAAGCAGACAGGGGGCGGGGCTCCTTGGGGCCACGCCCCCAAGCCGGTTTAAAAGGCTGGCGCAGGGGCGGGCACCAGCAGAGAGAGCTGCGGCCGTGGCAGCGGCACGGCTCTTGGTTCCGGAGCATGCGCGAGAGCCGCCTTGGTGTCCCTTGCTGCCCCGCCCGCGGCGCCCCGCGCCCCGCCGCCAGGTGAGCAGGCAGCGGGCACGGAGCGGGAGGGAGGGAGAAGGGAAGGATCGCGGGGGCTGGCCAGGCCTGGGAGCCGGCGGTAGGGTCGCAGCCGCCAAGCCCCTGGGCCCCGCCAGCCGCACCCGGGGCGCGCTCCCCGCGCGCGGGGCCCCAGCAGCGCGGCCTTTCGCCTGCCTTTGCCCAAACCTCCCAGATCAGGCGCCAAACCCCGGCGTGGCCAGCAGGCGGCGGCCGCGGGGCGGCGAGCGGGCGGACGGCGGAGCCTGGCAGGCTCCTGGAGTCGGGCACCTCTCCACGCCCCCCTCTCCGAGCCACTGAGAGGCTGGACTCCACCCCCACCAGCCTGGGAGGGCTCTTCGGGTCGAGAAGCCCGTTTTCCAGAGGAGCCTACTGAGGCTCTGGGGCCGCGTGGACTTAGTGCCCCGCCTTCGTCCCGCAGGGCCGGGTCGCCCCGCTCCTGCCGCGGCGTGACCCCTCACCTGCGGCCCCACCCAGACGCGCCGGCTCACTGCCTCTGTCTCCTCATCAGCGCACCCCCGGACGCTATGGCCCACCCTTCCGGCTGGCCCCTCGTGTAGGATGGTAGCACACAACCAGGTGGCAGCCGACAATGCAATCTCCGCGGCAGCAGAGCCCCGACGGCGGCCAGAGCCTTCCTCCTCTCCCTCCTCCTCGCCCGTGGTCCCCGCGCGCCCGCGGCCCTGCCTGGCGGCCCAGACCCCGACCCCCGGCGACACACACTTCCGCACGTTCCGCTCTCACGCGGATTACCGGCGCATCACGCGCACTAGCGCGCTCCTCGACGCCTGTGGCTTCTACTGGGGACCCTTGAGCGTGCACGGGGCGCACGAGCGGCTGCGGGCCGAGCCCGTGGGTACCTTCCTGGTGCGCGACAGTCGCCAGCGGAACTGTTTCTTCGCCCTTAGCGTGAAGATGGCCTCGGGCCCCACAAGCATCCGCGTGCACTTCCAGGCGGGCCGCTTCCACCTGGACGGTAGCCGCGAGAGCTTCGACTGCCTCTTCGAGCTGCTGGAGCACTACGTGGCGGCGCCGCGCCGCATGCTGGGCGCCCCTCTGCGCCAGCGCCGCGTGCGGCCGCTGCAGGAGCTGTGCCGCCAGCGCATCGTTGCCACCGTGGGCCGCGAGAACCTGGCGCGCATCCCACTCAACCCGGTCCTCCGCGATTACCTGAGTTCCTTCCCCTTCCAGATTTGACTGGCCGCGCCCGTGCGTACGCAGCATTAACTGGGCGCCTTATTATTTTCTATTATTAATTATTATTATTTGCTCGAACTAAAATGAGTGCCCTCCCCTCCTGAGTTGGAGGGAGTGAGTGTGGAGGACGAGGCGCCTTCCGCCCTCAGCTGGAGACCAAGCCGCAGACCCCTCCCCACCTCTTGGGGGGCACTCCCCTCCTGGTGCTCCCTCTGGGTCCCCCTGGTTGTAGCAGCTTAACTATCTGGGGCCAGGACCTAACTCCGCACCTCCTACCTCTTCATGTTTACATACACCCAGTATCTTTGCACAAACCAGGGGTTGGGGGAGGGTCTCTGGCTTTATTTTTCTGCTGTGCAGAATCCTATTTTATATTTTTTACAGCCATTTTAGGTAATAAACTTTATTATGAAAGTTTTTTTTTTTTTTTTTAAAGAAAAAAGGGTTTCTAGAGTGTGTACTTTGGCCAGAAGTTGTCGTGGGTTCTGAACAAGACCAGGGAAGAAGGGTCCTCAGACCGACCTCTGGGCTGATGGTGGTATGAGGAGTGCAGCTCTGGGGAGATGAGCCACTGCTCTCGTTTCGGTCGAGTTGCTGTGTGTACTGTCTTTGTGTGTCTCCCGCGAAACGGAGCTCACGGGGGAGCTGGAGCTGTTCGTGCTAGGCCTTAGTCTGTGCTTCCCCTGCTCAAGTTTCTTTAATCTTGGCGATACAGCCCTGTGAATTCCACACAGGCTCCTGCCCCACTTTACAGAAAGGAAACCTGGAGTACCAGTAGCTTTCTGGTGACCATTTCTGTGTCAGAGATAACGGTCAGGCCCTTTTGGCTGTCCACTCAGAATCAGCTTGAAGTGAATGACACAAAGGAAACTTCTTTCCTTCTATAACCACAACTTCTTCCAGGAAGAGGGTGGGGGTGGGGAGGGGTGCAGTGAGTTTTGGAAGGAGTGGTGGTGGCCTGGTCTGAAACGGTAGCTATCAAAGGAGACCTACTTCAGTGGGATGATGAGGATACAGGGCTGGTTCTGACTGACTTCTTCCCGCCCTATTCTGTCTTGTGTACTTTTTGGTGAGCACACAAGTTTGAGCCAGAAAGAGGCTTTGTGGTCTGTGGTGGCAAGAGGGCCCCACCAGTAGCTTCGGGCAATTCCCATTGCCTCCCTGGGACTCTGCTTCTGCCTCTAAAATGGGCAGCTTTCTGGGCAGCAGGGAGGGAGGGTGCACCAGGACGTATGTGGGGCTGGCCCACATCACCAGAAAGTACCCAGAACACAGGGTTTATGGCTGCTGTGTTTGCTGCGAGCCTAACAGATAGTGTTGTGGGAACTTGGGCTATACTCAGGGAACTGAGTTACTGCCGGGTTTATTTAGGTTTTAACTGCCTCAGAGGCACAGCACACCTCATCTTTAAAAGCTGGATGGGCCGCCTAAGCCTAGGACATGTTTATAATGGAATGTCCCAGTGTTTAATAATACCTTTCAGGTCTGAAAGTACAGCGTGAAACTGGAGCAGCCAGTGCTGGTCTTGGGGTTACAAGGGCTGCAGCCTTCATGGGTGAGCGTGGCTAGAAGAGGTACAGGTCCTCGACGGGGTGGGAGGGAAGAAGGTGGCGTTTTATCTCCGTATCCAAACAACTGTGACTGTGTCCTTTTTCACTGCCCTTCTGTGCTGTGTGAGTTAGTGATGTCCTGTCCTTGTCCTCCCCCAGAGAGAGGGAGAATGCTAAGAAGGCAGTACTTGGGGACCAGACATGAACAGTCACAACTGCAGGCCCCTATCCTGTTGAATCCTCACCACCAGCCTGTGAGCCCCACGTTCCTCCCCTGTTTACAGATGGGAGCTCAGGCACAGATCAGCAAAGGAAGGCTCCCCGCGAGTGGCAGAGCCAGATTTTCACACCCAGGCTGCGCTGCTTCAGAATCCGGGTACCACCAGGCACCATGCACACTTAACGGTCGCAGTAATAATAACACCAGCAGCTGCTGCTAGTTTTATATATAGCACCTACCTTTCTGAGCCCCCTTGTCCCCTATTTAAAGCATTCAGCCTTCACTTCAGCCTGACTTCAAGTACTAGTCACATCCCCACTTTAGAGAGGAGGAAACGGGTCCTCAGCTAAACAGGGAGGGACTGGCAGGTGGTTTAAAATCTGCTAAGGGTTTTCCCCACTGTGAAAAAGTTCAGAACTCCTATTTTCATCACAAAGTGCTTGATACACAAACTCAGTCCTCTCACAAGGCCTGAGGCAGAACAGCTAAGGAAAAAGATCCCTCGGGTCACACTGCAGAGCTGGCCCCTTCCCTTTATGAGTCATTTTTAAAACTCCATACTAGCATATGTAAAGTGATCTAAAAGCCCCAAGGCGCTGTGTACTCCAGACTCTGTAGGACTGAAATTGAGGCGACACCAGGGGAGAAAGCTGGGGGGGGGGTGCGGGCGTGCGCACGCCGCACCGTGTGGCTTCCCGGTGGTGCAGAGTCTCTATCTTGCTCTCAAACCTCAACTTCATGATTCAGCAGCGCTTACGTCAATGAACGAAAATGAAAAGTGAGAGGAGAGTTGGGGTGTCTGAGGGACAGAAGAGCAGGGGCAATGAGAAGGCAGGAGTGGCTCCCAGAATGAGGAGGACTGCGTGAAGCATCCACCTCTGGCCAGCTTCATCCCCAAGCTGGTGACTCTGATACCACTTGACTGAGGAACCTACTCGGAGTCACATAGCTCCAAAGCAATGACCCAACTTGGGCCGGGTCCATCTACTCTTAACAGATGGGTTTCTGAAAGAGTTGGAGAGGGCAGAGGAAGGCATTCTGGGAAAATGCATATTCCTGGGCTGCCTCAGCCTGTTCAATTTCCCCAACCTTAGGAGCAGGTCCTGCTTCTATCCCAGGAAGTGACCAGTCAGGCCTCTTCTGTGAGGAACTAAAGTGCTCAGAACAGAACCTGGCGTGCAGCAGGCGCTAAATACACCTCTGTGTGATGAGGTGCTCAATAGGTAGGGGGTGGAGGGTCCTACAACAAACATGGTCTAGGCATTTTCCTCAGCTCGAAGGCTGCAGGAATTAATAAACCAGAGGGGATCATCTGGCCTGTGCCCTCATGGAGTCACACGCAGGGCCTTGAAGGAAAGGAATAAGAGCATTCAAAGTAGGGTGCTCAGATGAGAAGCGGGTGGTTGGACATGGGTGGGCTGTTGCAGAGAAAGGTCAGGAAGGTCTGGGATGACACTGAAATTGTGAAAGGAATGACAGACTGGAGCCAGCCTGTAAAGATGCGAGAAGGCCAAGAGGCAGAGGGGACAGCAAGTGCTGCGGGAGGCCTGCGCGGGAATGGGTTCTAGGAGTAAAGGCAGGGTGGGGATAGATGCTTCAGAAGGCTGGGTAGAGGCCAGGGCACCTGCCCCCGCCCCCGTCAGCATTGGTCAGGAGTGGATCTGAAGTGTGCTAGAAGCCTGGGTGGGACCCCATCTAACTTGTGACCAGATCCCCTGGCTGCGGGGTGGGGCTGTGCTCACTGTGTCTGTCTGTGGGGGGCAAGCCTCCTCCTTGGCAGACCCCTCCGCTGCAGCCTGTCATACCCTGCCTTGTGGAATGCTGGGACCAAGCATGGGCCAGGCCGAGAGTGCCCAGGGCTGGCCAGGCTTCAGCCAGGAACCCCAAGTGTAGTCCCCCCGCTGGGGTCTGAGAGCCACAGGGCATGCTCCCAGACTCCAGAGAGGGGCTTCTAAGAGAGCTGGCCTCAACTCTGGGGAAGCACACAGGACCTGGAGGGAAGCAGATGGGGCACACACGCAGTGCCACCTGGATGCCTGCTTGCTTCCCCTTTGCTTGGCTGGCCCCACACCAGGCCCCCCATTAACATCACCTGAAGTCTCCCTGAGAGTGGGCTCAGATGACTCTAGGAGCCTCAAGCTCCCATTCTCACCAAAGCAAATCACATAGGGACAAAGGCGTGTGCCCAAGACAGGTACTCAAACTGTGCCTCCCAGCCCTGGCCCTGGGACCTGACTCACAACCCCGATGTGAAACATGGCTTCCAGACTCCATGGTGAATGGGTACTCCCAAAACAACAACCTCCTGTACCCAGGGTGGGGTCAGACACCACCACCCATCCCCTCCAGTGGCTCAGAAGTCTACCAGACAGGAAGACCCAGAGGTCTGCAGATGGCCACTGCACTCCAGGCCATTTCGTATGCTGTTCCTGGGCCTGGTTGTGTAGTGGCATTTGACGGCACAGTGATGGCTGTAAGCATAGCCATTCTTGGCCGCCACGTGTGCCAATGACGTCACCACACTGCCCTCTCCACTGGAGGCTGCTGAGCCCTGTGGACCGAGGGTCGGCTCTGTTTGGTGCCACCCAGTACTGCTCAGTTGCATTTGGCAGCACTCACCTCTCCCAGCTTCCAAGTGGGCTCCACGCTGCCCACTGCCCACTGCCTACTATGTCCTGCCTGTGGGCTTCTCAGACCTTTCTGAAGGCCTCAAGACCCAGAGAGGGCATGTCCCAAGTCATGCCAGGCCAAAGCGATGCTGACCCTTCCCTGTTCCAAGTTAGCCTTCAGGTTCTGTCTTTTCCTTCCCTGGAAGAGATTAAGTACCCCATCCTGAACGACATTAAGTAACAAAATCCTTAATGTGAGGTGGCTGTCTTCTAGGTGGGGTGGACCCTCTCTGCTTCATGGCTCTTGATTTGTTCCTGTTTCAAAAGAATGCTGTTTTTTTGAGACAGGGTCTTGCTAAGTTGCCCAGACTGGGCTCAAATTCTCTTGGTCTTTCAATCCTAGTTCAGCCTTTGGAGAGCTGGTATTACAGGTGTGCACCACCACACCCAGCAAAAATGCCATTTACTGAGCACCTAATGGGTGCTGGCAGTTGGGCCAGGTTGGATAATGAGAGAATTGAAGCTCAGAAAGGTCAAGGGACATCCCCATTGCAGTGTGAAGGTGCAGTGCCAGGGTTAGAGTACTGATGCATTGGATGCCGAGCTCTTGATCTTACTACACACAGGTGTGCTCAAGGGTTCACAAATTTATGCTTTGTTCCCTTTGTTTCCTTGGCTGCTCTGGAAGACATTCAGAGCTACAGACTCTGCCAGGGCTCAGTACCTCTTCCTCGGCTTGTCTTCCCCACAGGCCGTGGGCTGGTAACTAACCTGCAAGACTGCATTAAAGCTCAGTCTGGGAGAGTCATTAGGGCTGCTTGATCAGACAGAACCCTGGCAAGGAGCCTTAGGGCAGCCAAATCGGCCATGGATGCAAATGAGGATGGGCCAGAATGGGAAGTATGAGCCAGACAGATGATCCTGAGCAAGCACAGGGACATTCAAGGCCTGGCCCTGCCTGGGAACCTGCAGGGACCTGTACTTCGAGAGAGACACTCATTCCCACACCTGTGCACACTGGGAGGGACAGACAGAGGCATAGTAAGGAGAGGCCCCTTCCCTCTGACTTTGCACTCTAGTACAGAGGAACAGAAGGAGCTGGGACCCAGCATCTGTCTTTGAGCTCTGTCTCAGTCAGCTATGTGACAGGAGTAGCCTCATTTATGGAACAGAACTGGACCCGATTAGTACCTGTTTTGACGCAGTGAGGTCATAGGGATTGAACAAGTGCAAATAAATATTAAAAAATCACCACCCAAATTTAGAAACTATAATAATAATTATTATTTTGCAGCATGATGAATGCCCAGCTCTGTTCCAATCAGCATAGCCATGGAGTCAGACAGACATGGTCACATTTGAGCTTGCCACTTGCCAATAATAGCAGTAGCTACCAGGCCCTGTCATGTCAGATGCTCACCAGATGCTGGGCATTATTCTAAGTCATTCATGCATAGTATCCCATTTAATCCCCTCACAAGAACAGTGTGAAACATAATTATTATTATCCTCGTTTTGCAGAGTTAGGTAAGTGTCTCATGTCACACTGTAGGTAGGTAGTAGATGTAGGGGGAGGAGGTGTCCTGATGCTAGCAGCCTCGTTTTTAGATGTTTCTTCAGGCTAAACCTAAGATGAGCCAATTAGATGTCACTGGAACTCCACTTTTATGACTTCTTAACAGATCTTCCCACGTTCCAGCTGTTCTGTTATTCAGTTAGTGTTTTCCTTCTAATCAAGTTGCTTGATTGCCTTAAGCCAGTATTATACCAGGGGGAAGGGATCATGACCACATGTGGCATGCCAGAGTCACCTGGTAGCCCTAATGCCACAGAAGCCAGACAGAGGCAGTGAGTTTCAGCTGGGTCCTGGAGGATCCTGTGCTCTGAGCAGAAGATACTGTCCATGTTTGGTGAGGAGAGAGAGAGAGAGCAAGAGTGAGAGAGAGAGACAGACAGACAAACAGATATTAGCAAGTGTCAGAGAAGACACCATGGCATTCATGTGAGACCACACAGTGATGAAAATGGAAAGTCAAAGTTTCATGGAGGAGAGAAAGGGTCTTGATGCTTATAAAAACATCCCCTCCCTCCACCTAGAGCTGTGAGTGAGACCGTCCAGGGTGCCCATCCCATCCTGGAGAAAGACAGCCCTGCATGGCATCCCCTCCCTGTCTCAGCCTTGGTTTCCCTGCCTGTGAGCCACACCCAGTGCTCACAGGGAACAGGATTAGGGAAGTGGCTATAAACTGCTAGGCAAAGAGTCAATGCTCAGCAAAAGCAGTGTTCCCAGGGCAAGCTTGCCCTATGTCCCCATCCCCAGCTGGGGGCACTAAAAGTGAAACCCTGGGCACCTCTGTGCCATTTGTCTCACTTTGTCAAGTCCTCTCCACCAAGCCTGGTGACAGGAAGGGCCACAGTTCCCAGGAAGTGGGTCAAAACAAAACTGGCTCTGCCTCAGGTCCAGGTAGGAGGGGCTGGCAGAGGGCCAAGGGCAAGGAGGAGCACCCCTCCTCACTGCATTCAAGATGAGGAACCCAAGGACCCTTTGCAGGCATTAGAAGGGACTCTAGAGTGATCGCCAGGTCTCCAACTTGGCTGTCTCATTCCCTGTGGTCACACAGGCCCCTCTGCTGCTACTGTAGATGAGGGGACCCCGCACTGTGCAGGTGGGCATCACAATTGTATGCTTACAGCCAAGGATGTTGAGGCTAAGACAGGCCAAGGACAGCATTTCAACTAAGCAGGTTGACTTCAGAGCACTCCAGCAATGCTCAGCTGTAGATCCTGAAAAGGACCATTTACCCAAGGGATTCAAGGCCCTTTACCATCTGGCCACCATGTACCTTTCCAGGCCTGTGTCTTTCCTGTCACAGTCCCCATTGCTCTCAGCATCCTCAATTTCTAATGATTCTCAGGGTCTCTTGATCTCCCTGTGGGAAAAGCCTTTGATGTTTCCCTTGCTTCCTCTTCACTTGGTGAACTCCTACTCAACCTTCAAAACTCAACTCACCTATTGTCTTCTCTCAGAAGTGCTCCTGACTCTCCGCTGGGCCCTGCTGCCTGTGTTCACACCACTGTCAAAGTTCACATGAAATTGCCAAAGTTTGCTCTGTCTTCTAGACTGTAAGCACCAAGAGGACAGATGACCTTCTCATTAGCCTGACTTCTGCAATACAGGCATGTTTACTCAACCACTCTGTACCTCAGTTTCCCCATTTAAGTATGGACTGTTAAGGGAAATAAATGCATTACTATTTGAAAAGTGCTTAGAAGTAAGCCAGTTATCAAGAAAGCCTCTAGACGGGATAACAACCCCACACTGAGGGCAGATGATGAGCCATGTGGCGGAACAATGGAGAGCGTGCCGGGACACATGGGTGAGAGAAACACCCTCCCTGAGGCCCAGGTGTGCCACACACCGCACCCACCCATTTATGCATTAGGTATGAGACACCCATTAGCTAAACCGTTACGTGTTTGTTTCGACGCGTGTTAGGAGGCGTCCACTCAGAACCCGCGGTGTTAGGGCTACTACTGCCAGTGGTAACACTAAAGGAGTGATTCAGCTTTCTTAAAAGTTGAAAGGGGGCATGTGTTAAAAACTATGCTAAAAACATTGTCTTAGGTGATGATGAAATTCGAGGGGCTCTGGATGAGGGGGAGTGGGGAGGACAGGGGCGGAGGAGGAAGAGAGCTAGATGGGGAGGTCACGAGAAAGGAAGAGGCAGAGAAGAAAGGGCAGGAAAGAGATGGAGGGACTGAGAGAAGAGAGCAGGGAAGGGAGGGGAGAGGTGAGGAGGAAAGGAAGGGAGAGAATAGAACCTGAGGGTGAAGAAGGGCACCTTGATGGCCGATGAGGGAATGAGTGAGAGAGCGAGCGAGTGAGTGGAGAAATGAATAACCAAGGCACAGCTAGCATAAAGGGCAAAGGAATGAGGGAAGCATTGGTGGTGGAGCGGGTGACATCCCTGAGATTCAGCCTCCTGAAGCCCAGGCCCCTGCAGCCCCCTGTGCTGCCCCGCCACTGTGTGGCTGGGGCCATGGGGACTCTCCGCTCCAGCCTGGCCCGCATCCCACACCTTCGACCCTGTGAAGCCATGCCCCGTGTCCTACTCCATCGAGGAGCCTGGCACCTGCTCGCTCCAACCCTATGAAACCGAAAGCAAAAGCCACCCAAGCACCCTTGCCCCAGCCTTCCTGCCCGTCTGCTGGTTTCTTAGAAATCAGGTGCTGTGCTTCCAGCGGCAGCCTGGACTTCCTCCCCTACCCCGGGCCCCTCATCCCGGGGGGTTGTGACACTGGGCCAGAGGCCAGGACTGGGGCTGGGTGGCCCCCAGTTAGCCTGGAAATCATACGTTTGTCCCATTTGTTCCATCAGTGCCTCCTATGTGCCAGATGCTGGGAGTCTGAGCTGGGCGCAGAGCTGGAAGAAAGACTTAGGCGTGGGTTCGGAATCACCTGTCCAGGCCTCAGTGGGGTGGTGCTAATATGGCCTTGGCACAGCCAACATCCCACGACAGTGTGCATTATCATTATCATGACATTATTATTGGCAGTATCGGGGATTGAACCCAGGGAGCCCTGAGCTACACTCATAGTCTTTCTGAGTTTTATTTTGAGATAGCATCTTGCTGAGTTCCCCAGGTTGACCTGAAGCCTGTGATCCTCCTGCCTCAGTCTCCTAGTAGCTGGAATTATAGGTGTGTGCTACCATGCCTAGCTTACTTTTTTTTTTTTTTTTTTTGCGGCACCAGGGACTGAATTCATGACCTTGCACTTGCCAGGCAGGCGCTTGGGCCACTGAGCTAAATCCTCAGCCCTTGTCTTTTTGAAACAGGGACTCACTATGCCGTTCAGGCTGGCCTTGAGCTCACTTTGCAGCCCAGGCTGGTCTCGAACTCACAACGATCCTCCTGTCTCAGCCTCCCGAGTGCTGGGATTACAGGCATGAGCCATCACATCCGGCTCATTATTTTTATATTGCATACCTGTTTCAAAAAAATTTAAAGCATCTACCAAAAATGTCAGTATTAAATATATAATATGTATTTCTAACCTGTTTTCTACAGATACGTATATGTATTTCTTTGGAACAAGGAGGATTATTCCTTATGAGCCACATTGTAACCCATTTGTTTCTGAGTGTCCTTCTGGGTCACGGATTGGCCAGGTAGGAACTCGCATACCCATTTGGTCAGTGAGAAAGACAAAGCTAGGGGGATCAGGGGAGTGGCCCCATCTTGTGATGATCTTCATTTCATCAAATGCTCTCGACCACCCACTAAGGTCATGTTCCCCTTTCCTGGATGGGAAAACTGAGGCTCAGAGAGAGGAAGTCCTAGTGGCTAGGGACCCCAAATCCTTGGGCTGGGTGGTAGGGAGGGTTGGTCATCCCTGGGGCACTGGGGGTTTGCTGTAACTTGCAATGAATCTGCATGGTGACACAGAGCTCCAGGGTCTGCAGAACAGGTTTGCTTCACTACTTCCTTGACCAAACTCCTGCTGGGGACACAGAGCTGCTGAATTTCGCAGGATACACCTGGTGCAGAATCACTTTGTGCCTCACCTCAAGAGTTCCTGTGAGCCAGGCACTGCCAGGCGCTCCATGTACTCGATCTCAGTTAAACCTTCCTGCCATCCCAGAGGGTAGGATTGTTCATAACCCCATTTCTCAGGTGAGGAAGCAGAGGCCCAGAAAGGTAAAGCAACTTGCTCATCAAGCGAGTCTCAGCAAAACCAAAATCAGCCTTCAGTAAAGTCTGAAGCCAGACAGAAGCATCGATAACCAGGTTTGGCTTCTGACTTTATAAATTGTCAAATACACACAGACACAGCCTTCTGGCTGAGCAGTCTTGGGTGATATGCCCCAGGACTCTGGCTTCAAACATATTCTTCCTTCTTCCTGGATTCCTTCAAAAGAAGCCAGAAACCCTACTTACTGCAAGATTGAGGAACCCAAGTCAGGATCCCAAATGAGCTGTGGTCAGGACATTGAGCAGGTGCAAAGGTGAAACTCGATGCTCCTGTGAAGACCTGTCTCAGCATTAAGAAAATTCATCGCCCCAGTTCAGCATGACTTCTGACCTTAACACTACCATTGCGAGAAGCTCAGGATTAACTGTGGCTTGTACCAGGTAACCCCTCCAAGGTACCTCCCCAGCAAGGATGCGTGCAGTGACCCAGAAGAGCACAGCTTTGGCTCATGTCCCTGTGTGTGCAAAGGATGAATCTGGCAGCAGACAACACATGAT
>RJWT010040434.1:0-12498 GCA_004365215.1 Cuniculus paca
AAGGCCTCATAGAGAGATATTACCTGGAAGGATATTGCTAGATGATCAGGAGTCAATGGAGCCTATGTTATCTGGTATATTTTATAAACGTATTTATTTGGGAGAATTCACTTAAGAAAAGAAGGAGGCGTACCGTTGTAACCTAAGGACATGAACTTGTGCAGTTTTTATTGTGGGGGAGAAAGCCTGACACTACTAAACTGGCAATCTCTCACAATACCAGGTGCGTTACAGATTGGTGTGTGGGCTTTTGTGAATTGGTTGCATATAAATGAGGAACATTTAAATAAAAAGGAGATCTAGAAACTTTCACTAGTTTGGGGCTTTTATTTATAGCTACTTATGCACAATGCTGATTTCCCTTCCCATGTGAGTTTGGGTTATGTCAGCCTGACAGGTTTCAGTTGAAAGTGCTGTTGATTTTAGTGTTAAGATAAGCACATGAGTCCCTCTGAAACATGGGAAGATTGGGGAGAAGACAGGGGAGCTGAAGAGAAAGCTGGCTTGGCAGAGGGTATAATTCAGTGGAAAGAGTAGACTGACAATGGGTACCCTGTGCTTAATGCCAGCGGGAGCAGAAAGCATTAGGTTACTGGACGAATTGACTTGGGGATAGTCTGTAACTTTCCAGGACTATGGTGTCCTCTGAGTAAAGTAAAGAACTGCACTGAGAAGTGCTAAGGTCTCTTCTTGCATGTTCTGGAAACTCAGAAGGCCAAAACCAGTGGAAGCCAGGGCTTTTGGGATGGTGTGCACAGCATCACCTGGCCTGTCTAGACCTCCCAGTTGGACCAAATGGGCTCATCCTCTTCTTAAGCAGACTGGACAGGGGGTACAGTGTAGCCTTCAATGCCTCCCTAATTGTGGGGTCTGTTTTAGGATGAAAGCACTATTGCCATTGGCATCAGTATTCACTGAAACAGGCCTCTGAGGCTTCTGATCACTTTTTGATTCCAGCTTTTGCCTTTGCCATGTGGAAATGTTAAACACACTTATAAGATACTAACACATTTTAATGGAGTACTTACTTATTTTTAAATGGATGTGACAATGTTTTGTGTGCATCTGAAATTAGTTGCTGGGTGTTAATTGTAGACCAAATTGGCTCACATCAATTGTTCCTGTGATGGAAGGAAAAGTGGGCTCCTTAGTATGGCAGACTGAGCCCACTATGCCTGCCCCTGGGATGCAAGTATAGACCCAAATGAATTGGCTCATAGAACCACAATTGTTTGTATCTTTCCAAAGGGTAATAAAAAGAAAGTGCTATTCTTAGGAAATTTACAAAACATATGTGTTTGAAGGAAGTTGGGAATATCAAAGTTCAGCTGAATTGCTCTATTTCCTGGAACCTGTGTTTGGAGAAGAGGAGTTGGACCCAGGCCCTTTGCTTTAAGGCTGAGGGAACTGGGAATGTTTAACATGGGGAAGAGAAAATTCTCTGTTACAAGGCAGTGATCTTAAAATATCAGAGGGTCTGGTTTCTGAAAGAGGAAGTATATTTGTTTAAGGAGGCACCAGTGGGTAGAAATACAACCTGTGGGTAAAGGGGGTAGGAAGAAGGACTTTGTCTAATACTAGGAAGAATACCAGCAACAAGCTGTGGATGTACTGAAACAGTCATGGAGCAAATGGACAGGACTAATCAGAGCAGGCAGCTGGAGTCAGAAGAACACCAAAGCCCCCTCCTGTTCTAGAGCTGAAAGTTTCTTAAATCCAGGTCTACATAGTTAAAAAATAGATTTGTTTTTAGTACAACTCAAAATCACAGAGACAGAATTCTGAGATAATTTAAAATAAAAGAAAACCACGACTATATGCTGAGTTAACTGCAATTTTTTTCCATTTATCATTAGTTTCTTATATTTAAAAGTGCATGAGAATCAATCAAATCCTAAGGGAAGGTGGATTTTTGTGAGGATATCATATTTACAGGCTGCAACTCTCAGGTAAAGAGGAGTTAGTGGTGACTCCTGTTCAAGACTGGTGAGGTCATGGCAGGCACATAGATGAAGGTATCTTGGGCTTGAGAACCCAGTCCCCTTCACTATTCTTTATATAATAATGGCTGCAGTGAGCTACACTTTATACAGGCTGGGCAAAGTCAGTCACTTAACTTTTCTGTTCCACCTATGAAATAGCTATATACACTGGTCACTTTTTTCATTGTTAGGACAAAAATACTTTCAATTTAAAGGAAAGATTTACTTTGGCTCACTGTTTCAGAAGTTTCAGTCCATGGTCACCTGGCTCCAAGGCAGAAACATCACGAAGGAAGAGATGGTTCAAGAAAGCTGCTCACCTACAGTTTCTGGAAAGCAGAGCTGGAGAGAAGCCAGAGAGTAAGGGGTCAATGATCAGATATAGTCCCCAAGGGCATGCCTGCATGACTCATTTTCCCCAGCTAGACTCTGTCTCCTAATAGACCATTCAGTTATCAGCTCATTAATGAGATAATCCACTGATGAGTTTCACTCATTGATGAAGTTAGTGCCCTAAGAGTCCAATCACTTTTCCAGAAGTCTCCATTGCAGTCAAGTTGACAGTCAAGATAAGCTGACACACAGTACAGCAGGAAAAGAAATTACTAAGGAGGTTGGAGTGAAGGTTAACCGCTTGATAAAGATAGGGCTTTGTGGCATCAAATGGCTATTTTAATAATAGAAGGGACAAATAGAGTATTGCCTAATAGAACAGTAACACAGCAGTAGCTAGTGAAATTGCACTGTTTGTCCTAGCAATAAGCAAGCAAACAATAATAATAACAAAACCCAGTATGGCCTGGCCAGGGGTGTGGATTTCCTCCTGTTCATGGGAGTACAAAATGGTATTTTTGTAAGGGTCCTTTTCTTGAGAAGATGTCAATGATTTGGCCCCTTAGAGGGTTAACAAAAGATAAAGTAAATGCAAGGAATAGTGGGTGGTGGGTACAGTTTTGTTATGCAACATGTCCCTCAGAACACCAGCTAGAATGAAATCAGTTGAATCAACTTAGCTATTCTCAGTCCATTCATGAAAAACTATGCTTTGTCTTAAGTCTTATTATAGACAAGATGCTCTTCTCATTCTGCTCTATCACCAACTGGCTGGGGACTTAGACAATAAAAAAATGGAACCACTCTGGCCCTTTACTTACCAGTTACATCATGAGGATGCATTCATCTGTAAGTAACAAGAATTCTGACTCAGAGTAACTGAAACATTAAAGTGACTTGTTTCAAATAGCAAGAAAGATTTAGACAGAATATTCCATCGTTCCACGATGATATGGAGCATCCTTCTCATCTGTTTGTTTGTCATCCTCAGGGAGGTGACCATGTGCTCAGGCTGGCCTGCCCTATGCCTGCAATTCCTGGCACCACCTCTAGTGATTTCTGCCATTCTTTTTTAGGGACAAATAAACCTTTCCCATTAGCCACTAGAGCTTTATGCCTGACTGGCCAGACAGATGCCATTAATAAGCCAATCACAGCCAAGGGAAATAGGATGGAGATGACAGTGAACAGACATCAGCAAACTTTCTTAAAGGGTCAGATGGTAACTATTTCAGACTTTGTTAGCCAGGAAGCAAAGGCTATCATGTATGTACTTATATGATGCTTGAGATAACAAGTACAGGAACCCTTTGGAAAACTTGAGACAATCACAATAGAATGTAAAGCAAAAATTCTGATCTGGTACCTCCCTCTAGTTTTGTTTTTTCGTGAGTTACTCAGTACTTCGATTTATCAGTATATATTTTTTCTTATTTTTTCCTTTCCATACAGGAGGCACTTGGCATCCTGTTCTCTGGGCATAGGTGAAAGGCAACCTGTTGCTAATGACATAGTGGTCACTCATCCAAGGTTTGGCCTACCACAGTTTCAGTTACGTATCTTCAACTCTGGCCCAAAAATATTAAGCAGCAAATTTCAGAAATAAACACGTTGTAAGTTTTGAATTGAATGCCACTGAGTAGCATGATGAAACTGTGCCACCCAGCAAGCAAATCATCCATGGTCCAGTATATCCACACAGTATGCACTATGCATTGGTCACTTAGTACCTGTCTCAGTTATCAGCTCAAAGTCAGGTAATCAGCATGTGCTCAAGTAATACTTATTTTACTCAAGATGAAAGTGCAAAAGTAGTGATGCTGACACTTGGGATCTATCAAAGAGAAGCAGTAAAGTGCTTCCTTTAAGAAAAATGATGAAGCACAATAAGATATTTTGAGTGAGAGAACACAGTTACTTAACTTTTATTTTTAATGTGTTTGATTTTATTAGTGATTGTAAATCTTTTGGCATTAATCTTTCCTTAAGTTCATAAACTAAACTTTATTATTATTATTATTATTATTATTATCGGTCCTGGGGATCAAACTCATGATCTTATGTTTGCCAGGCAGGTGCTGTACTGCTGAGCTATATCCCTGGCCCCTAAACTATATTACTGTGTATAGGAAAAAAAATAGAATATGCAGGGTCTGGTATTCTGGGGTTTCAGTTGTTCCCTGGGGGTTTGCAATGAATCTTCCGTAGATAAGGGGTGTGGGGACCAGCATACTAAGGGAATGAGATGACAAACTTAAAATGACCAACATTCTGCTGTGAGTGCTAAGGACAGCTTCAGACACAAGCAGATCCCCCTTCCCAACCAGAGGACAGTTTTAAGAATAGGAATAAGGAAGTCTGAGTTTCTGTAGTAGTAAGCTAGCTCAGATCCTCCCTAGCAAGTGAGGTGGGGAAGAACTTGATTTGACCTATGAGTAAGTACATGTCCTGATTTGCAAATTCTGCTGGCCTGTGCTCTTTTTCCAGTTCAGGTCAAATGATAGATACTCATGCTATGCACTGCTCGGCCCCGGGGATTAGATCTGTGGAAGGTAGGATGCCTGTCTTCCTAAAGAGCAAGTTTAGCAATGGAGCATCATGTATCCATATCTGTGTACATGCTGCAGGGAGGGGATACCATAGCCTTAGTGAATATTTGGAAATGTGAGAAAGGGTGTTTTGGCTTCCACAATAACTGGAGGATGCTCCTCATACTTGGTGCCTGGTTGCTGCAGTGTCAAATGTCCAACTGTAAAGATTAGTTCCATTCCACAAAGAATGTCCCAGTCAAAATAGCAATAATTTGCATGGAGAACTAAAGGGTTGGAAGATGATCTTTCAATGGAGGCATTTAAAAGAAATAGCACCAGACCCCTTAGGGCTTCTAGGGCTGAGAGCCACATGGCAAGAAAACTTGGAATCTGCCAGGCTGCCTACCTCGGTGTGAGCTCATGTCTGCTGAAACTCAAGAAAGGTGCAGGAATAGCTATGTTGCTAATAGAACCACTGCTTTTGGTTTTCTAGGTTGTGAATTATAGATCTCTGAGGGCAACTGCTTGTTTTCGTCAGCATAGACTTAAGAAGCTATTACCACCTTTTTCTGGTAGATGGCAATAAAGCATCTTGAGAGAGGCATTTTATTACTTCACACTGAGCTAATGGTAGGGCTGAGCTGTTGGCCAAAGAGAATGATGTGGCATAGATGGCTTCCAGTGTGCATAAGGCTGTGGTGTCAGGGTGTAGGTGGTTAACTGCAGATGCCATTGTGGACAAATGCAAGATTCTGGGCTATGGTAGGGAGACAGTGGAACTTCAGCTGTTTCCAAGCTGATGTGTGGCCCAAGAGGCTTTGCTGTGAGAGAGGCCGAAGGGCATTTGCTCTTCTCCACTGACCAGTTTTGGTCAGACATTACGATCTGAGATGAGAGGAAATGCATATTTGTGAAAGCAACTGGATTCTCACCTGAAATGTGATCTGGCTATCCCATGAGACACACGAAGAAATTATGAGAAAGTTTGTCAATTTACTGTGGTCTCTGGGGAGAGCAGAGATGGCCACTCAGGCAGGGCTGAAGTCACTTCCTAAGGTGATGAGCAAGGAAAGCAGACTGGCCTGGCTCTTTACCGCAGTTTCAGGAAGAAGTTGGGGAAAGTATCCAGGAACACTGAATTGCATGACTTGAATCCTCCACAGATGACCAAAGAGGGGGTACCTAGTCTCTCCCATCAGTTTGCCTAGCGGTGAGGCACAACTGGAAGGAGGCAGAGTATAATGATTCAAAAGCTGGCCATAGTTTAAACAGCAAAATAGAGCAGTCAGCTCTCTCTTTAAACACATCTTTTCTCACTGAGTCAACCCCAGTCACTCTCAGCTATTTGGGGTGATGGCTGGCCAGGAGGTGGACAGGGCTTTGAAGCCTCCTTCTTCTGTATGGACATAGTTCAGGGGGATGCAGAAGAGAACTCCAGGGAGGTAGCAAGTGGAGGCTGGCTTACTTTAGAACACGCACTGCGTTTAGTGGATATGCCACAGTCCAGTCACAGAGGACTTACTAGTGTGCAGTGACCAGAGTCATTGAAACGGAAGGAAACACTAAAAAAATCAGTTTTAGCCCTTGGGTTCTGGAACTTCTGCTGACCACAATTCCTTGTGTACCTCCAGTATTTAGCAGGAGAATGTTTCCTGGAGGCAGGAACAGTGTGACAAGCTTAACCAGGGTACATTTTAAAGAGTGGTATGCTGAGACGTCATTTCTACACCTCCGGAAATGAAAAATGTCACTGCTCTTAGCATTTCTCTAGAGGCTGAAAAAAGTGATGAGCGGATCTCTTAATGTAGTGCAAGCTAAATACACTTGGGGATATAAGCGAATAAGCAAAGGAAGAAGGCAGAGTTATTGAGGCAACAATTCAGATTTAATTGCATTTGATATAGACCACCCTTTAAAAATAGTTTGGTTGGTTAAAGGCTGTAGTAATTTATGGAACGTTTTGCTTGCTTCCAGGGAAGTTGACAAGTCTGGACTGAATCAAGAGAATCAGCATAAATCTCAGTCGATGCCTAATTTTAGCGATGTCTGAGGGAGATGTTTGAAGGAGTCTTGCCACAGCCAGATGGGGTGGGAGACAACATTTGAGGTTGGAAATGCATGAGGTGCCAAACTGAAGCTCAAAAGGTTAAACTCATTTTGGTGGCTGATAAATCCTGAGCAAAAATGAGTTGGATTGTGGGAAGACTCATGCATTATAAGCCGGAGCTTCTGGGGGAGGCTGCAGACATCTTGAAGGATCAAGTGTATATCACGCAATTCCTCCAGGCCTTACTGTTGTACATCTCTGAAAAATTTGGTTCATTCTCCTTCCAACTAGGACAACAGCATGATTATGAGGAGGTCCTTGACATCTCTGGGACTTTGCTGTCGTATGTGTTCAATACAGAAGTTTCTCTCTGTGTGGTTTAGGTCATGATCCCTGAGAAACTTCTAGATAAAGTGCCCAAAGGAAGGCCCCTGTCTTGTCTGGTTCCATAACATCTGCTGTGTCCTGACATTTGGCACTTGAGACATGTTCAGTTATGATAGAGACTCAGCTGATTTGAGAGGATTAAGCTGCTGATATTAATGGTATAATGTACAGCACTTGGCTTCTGTGTGTTTGAATTTTGGGCATTCTGGCCAGTCTGGAGAAAGCATGTAAATGCCGGCCATACCTCAGAACATTTGTTCTACTGTACTTATTATTACTAGTACAATGATGATAAGTGTATTATATTGGCAGAAGAAAGAACAGGAGCAAAGAGACTTTCTGAAACAGTTGAGTAACTGCTTATTCATTTAAGGGGGCGTATTGCTAGGAAGCAAAGAGTCTAGGATCACATTATAACATATTTGAAGTTTAAGACATGACCGATTTGGGAAATGTTTCTCAAAGCTTTGTTCTTGGACCATCTGCACCAGAATCTTTTGTTAAATTCTGATTCCTGGGCCCTGGTCCTAGACATATACAATCAGAATGTGATTCTACATCCTATATGCATTCTCTGAAGGACTCCAATATATACTAAAGCTTGATGATTATTGGCATAGAAAATAAAATCATTTTGTTAAGCTTGAGGATAGGCAAAACAGCCTGAGCCACACAATCCAGTGAGGATTTTTTTTTTACTGTTGAAGGCCAGTGAGACTTTGAGGGGTGAAATACTTCATGAAAAATCTAAATGAAATGCTTACTAGGTCTGTGGGCATGAGCAGGTGATTTCTTGTATTTAACCTCTCTTTGTAGAACTATGAAATATGTGTATTAATGTCTTTTTTACTGTTAATGTTAGAAAGAGCTACATAAATGGCTCACACATAGAAACTGTTCAGTGAGTAGTGGTTGATATTATTGTCCTGTAGTATTGATCAGAATGAGATGATCCTGGGACCACTTGGCATGGATCTGTAAGGAAGAAGCAAAAGAACTTCCTAGTAAAATTTCTTATAGGATCAGGATGGGTGGGTACAAGGTGTGTAGAGTAAGAAGTTAGCTTCTTCAAGAATATTCCTAAGACTCCTACAGAGCATTTCTCAAAGTATGCTCCCTGCAACCACATCTTTACTAGAAAGATTGCTGTAAATGTGCCTGACATATTAAGCAACTGAAGAACATCATCTTAACTTTTATTCATTTTCAACTGCTTAAAAATGTCCCACTATAGAAATTTCAATTCTTAAATGAAAATCGATAAGCATATCAAACCCTGATTTCCAATTCTTATCAGCCTTGGCCAATCTTGTTTTTACTGTAACTTATTTTCTCCCCTCAAAGAATTAAAAGTTTTAAAGCAAATCTCTAATATTGTACCCTCTTGTCCATAAACATTTTAGCACAGAACTCTATAATACAGAACTTTCATAAAAAGAAACAGTACCTTTATCAATCTAGAAGTTTAAAAATATTTAATGCCATCAAATATCTTTTAATGTTTAATTTTTTCCATTTGTCTATAAGTACAGTTAATTCAGCAGTAGAAAAATATTCTATTTGTATCTTAGTTTGTTAATTAATAATGGTGTAAAGTAAATCTACAAAGAAAAACTTTATTTCATCTATTTGGCTTACTCTTCATCTGTTTGATCTTCTTTCAACTATTTGGTTACCTAGATGTACAGTTTATGTAGGAATATCAATATAAATGCTTGACTTTTGAATTTAAGTATTGGTTTTCAGGATTAATATTTGGCAAAGGTAAGATTAAAAAAAAACAACATGAGTTCATGTATGTACCATTCCCCACAATGCATGCAATCATTATGTACTATAAACACGTACTAATTAAAATTTTAAAAATAAAAGAGTTCGTGAATTTAATCATGTTGCTCTCAATCCAGTGTAGTTATTCTCAGTGTTCTACTTGGGCCAGGTTTGGCCAATGAGAGCCACTTCACACTGTAGTTTGGACCTTTAGAGGAGACACTAGCAGCGTTGATAGTATCCTTGCTTTCTCCTAGGGCAGGATATTTCAGGCTCATCTGGTTCTCAGATCAGGAATAATGACTGTCCTAGAACATGGTAGTCATCCGCCACAATCTTTGCACTACAGTGCTTAGTGCTGCTTTGTGTTGATTGCTTCTAGGCTCTTCAGTGGAAGAGCTTAGAAAATAGTTTTTTGTACCTCATGATTTCAGACTGACTTTTTTTTTTCAATTCAATTCAGGATTACAGTATTTTTCTTAGCTTCTATATTGTATCTGTATCTCTTTCTCTCATGCTTAAATCTTGATTCTCAATGACAGAAAATAATAATTATTTTAAATCATTTTAAACCCCATTATATATACCAAAGAGTTTCAAAATAAAATTTCAAGACAGCCATCAAAAATATAACTGAAATGAGTTGGGAGATTATTTTTGCAGTTCTTTGTCTTTGGGGTTTTTTCCATTAGGCGATACAGTCAACATCTGTGTTTTAGAGTCTCTGATTCCTCTTTGTGTGGTTATGTGACTTGGTCAGAACAGTTTCATGTGTTTTTGTGCTTACGAATTTTTAGGGTTTTCTTTTTGTAAGTCACTTTTCTTGGTAATTATGTAAAATGCTTATATAAAGTCAAAGTCAAATGTTCAAAACAAGTCTAATAAAAAATTGGCTTCTGTTTCTATTCCTGCTACCCTATTTTCTTCTACTATGGGTAGTATTTTCTATATTTTCATTGTTTGTCTTTCCATTTTTAAAAATATAAGCAGATTAACGCACCATATCTACATATCTAATCATTTATTTCAGCATTTCTTAACCCAGTAATTCTCTGTTGGGGGTTGGCATGGACACCCTGTGCATTGTTGTATCTTTAGCAGCACCCTCGACCTTTACCCCCTAGATGATAGAAGCATCCCCTTAGTTCTAACAACTGAAAATGTCTCCAGACATTGCCAAATATCCTTTGAGAGGCAAAATCACTTTTGTTTGAGAATCGTTGGTTTATGCACACATGAACATTTATAAGTAAACATGTATGTACCTATTTTCTCAGAAACACAATTGCAAACTGATAACTTTCTTTACTCAGTAAAATATATTTTAGAGATTATAGCCTACATTTATGGAGGGATGCTCCTTATTCTTTTCCCAGTTGTGTATGAGACTCTGCTGTCCTTCTCTTTCCTCCAGTTCTTATGCACATGTATATAGAATGGGTACATCCCATCTTGGCTGGCACCCTGAGGCCAGTTGGATGCTCAAGTACTGAGAAAAGTTTGACAGCAAAATTTAAAAACAGAATGATTTTATCTTTTCTGACCCCCACCTATCAGCACTTTAAGATCCAAGATACATTTTACTTTCTTTCCTACCAATGACTGTTTTTGTTTTTTTAAATAGATTTTTTTTATTAAAAATCCAAGTATTTCAAATCTAATGAAAGTATATTTTTGGCTCTTTCTTAAATTACTGTTATTGTTTACAATTCCTGTACCTTAGATCTAGGGATGTCTGTTTGCCAATTTGCAAATGTGTCAATAGAGCATTAGGCTACCCAAAGACATGTTAATTTTGTGGAGTACGTCTTAGATTCTTATTGCTTATTTTCAATGGAGGGAAAATGTTTCTTATCCCGTTGCCCCAAGGATTGTGCTTTGTTCACTAAGGTTCTTTTAATATTGTACTTGTTACTAACTGTTAAGATCAAGAGTTACTTCCAGTTACTAAGTGGGATTCAAATTTGGAAACTTGGAACTCCCAATTGTTGCTCTCAAATAGCAACTAAAAACATTAGTTCCCTCTGAAGACTAGCAGGCAAAAAAAAAAAAAAAAAAAAAGCAAAAGCTACAGGATATGAGGTGGGACAAGGCACTCCCTTGGTGCTGCAAGAATTCTCAGAATGAGGGCTCTGAGGCCAGCCTGAAAGGAGTCCCCAGCTGGGCCAGAGGAAATTAGACCTCAGTTTTTACCAGGGGAAGACACCCGAGGAGCCTATGCTACAAGGGAAGATGGGCCAATTCTTTCAGGGTTTTACGAAGCCTTTGAATGAGACAACCTGCTCTCACTGACGAAGGAGAAATCCAGGTTCAAATTAATTATTTTGGCACTGTTATCACCCAGACCGATTCAATACGCTTATAGAAAGCTATTAAAACCTATTTATTTTTTTCTTCTAGCTCATAAATCGTCCCTCCCTTTTCCTCATAATGAACTACACTGTTAAAAAAAGAGCTGAAAGTTCAGAAAATTCTTCATTTCCATATGAATATCATATTCTGCAATTTGAAAAAGTATAACATGTACCTCATTCTGATGTACATTCTGGTCTTTGGGGAAGAGTTGGAGGCGGGGGTTGTGTGTGGGCTGAGTTGGCCAAAGGAGAGAGCATGCAATAAAAAAATGTGATCTTTCCTATTTTTAAAAGGAAATATTTCTAAAGAATGAGGCACGTTGTGCTAACTCACAAGCTGAAGATGTCGTTTTTCTCAGTGGCTTCCAAATTAATTCGTTCAAACCTTTCTCAGCCCAATTAAACCTACCACTCTGAACTGTTACAGAATTGGAAATTTTTAATATCTGTTTTTAGAATTATCCCTTGTGTACGGACCAATGATAACACATATATTGGTGCAGAATCCAACATATAACTTTATATAAATGGAAAGGAGGGGGAGATTTCTTTTGGCCAGTTAAAATACCATATTGAACAAATTATTTGCAGTTCACCGACTTTTATTTCTTATTTTTCTGTACCTAGGCTTAAGTGAACATATCTGCTTACTACAGTTTTTTACTTGTCTTTAATCATAGAACGAGCATCTCGCTTATTCTTCCATCTCCTTACCGCTCCCCCACCCTCCTTCGTTAGAAGGTTCCCTCTGTTCCCATTTCCTCTTTTACTTCATTGTGAGCAGCTGGGCTATGTGCTTACAGCAAATTGGCTGTAAAATAAAGCAGACTTTCCCCCCTTTTTTCTTTTCTTTTCTTTTTTTTTTTCAGGGTGTTGTGGGAGAAAAGGTGGTTAGAGAAATTATCCTGTGATAAGCAAGTGTGGACAAGGATCAAATAAGCAGAAGAAATAGCCTGCTGGAGGGTTCACTCACACTGATGAACTATAGTAAGTGTGTTTTCCTCCTGGGGGCCCCTATTGCATCATTCTGGATGCTTACTCTCAAGTTCTTTACCAGTGGCATTTTCTTCTCAGATCTTGATTTTCAAAGACTT
>RJWT010040435.1:0-12497 GCA_004365215.1 Cuniculus paca
AGAGTGGCTTATGTAATTTGGAACAGAATCCAGGCAGTAGCAGTAAGTATAATAAAAAGCAAGAAACCAGAACCTCAGGTGTGTGGACTGATGTTTAGGGACAGATTTTACCCTAGGCCAGGGAAGTGAATTGTGATTCAAGAAAAACAAAGTAGCAATTTGAGAAGAAGACTCAGAAGCTTAAAATCCTTCAACCCTCAGCCTACCTCCAACCTGACGCACTCACTGTATGGTGGTACAAATGCAAAAAAAGTTCAAGTTATACTCCCTTGCAGTTTGTGCCTGACCTCCTAAGAGACTCAAATGTTTAGCATGTTGTATCTCAGCCCTGGGTCCCTTCTTCATGGTAACCTGTATCCTTATTGGGTAGTGGTTTTGCAATTCATGCAAATCAGGTCATTGTCCATCTGCTGAATCTGCCAGTCATATTCTGGCCATATTTATCACTTTAACTATAGCCCTTGCAAGTGGATGAGGGAAGTCAGTATTCCAACTAGTATACTTTGGATGAGTGTGGTAAGATCATTTGTTCAGTACTCTATAATGGGTAGTACTACCAACTGTATGGACCAATTTGATGAAGTGCCTGAAAATAATATAAAACAAGATTTTGGGAAAGTATCTATTGATAAAAGAGTATACGAGCTGAAGTTCCTAAGAAAGGACAGCAAAAAAGAATCGGGAAAAGAACCCTGCTACTCTTTACTGAATGCTGTTGAGAAAGAAGAAAACAGCCTTTCACCTGAAGATTTTAGGCAAAGGAGTCTTAGTTTTCTACAGTGATGCTTTAAGCAGTTCATGGAACTTGAATGAAATATAATGTAAGCTTGATGAATATCTTCACATCAGCTTGTCAAATAACTTTTGCATCTGAAATTTGGTTTTCTGAGGAGGGTCCTATGTGGACAAAGTGTTCAAGATCCAAAAAAAAAAAAAAGGTGTATCTGTCATCTTCTTCTATGTCAGGTTCTTCTCAACCCTTCTCCAGATGCAACACACACACACTTTCAGTGTTCCAAGGGAACAGTTTCTAAATCTGCTAGGCTGAGGTTCACATCCTGGAACAAAGTGATTAGAGATGAACCCACAGACCTAATCATCCTAGGATGACTACAGGGTCATCTGCAGCTGGGGGAGAAGGTGGGATTGGGCCCGCTGTGGTAGGAAGGGGTCAGTAGACAGCATTGGTAGTTTTCACCTAGCCTCCAGCAAATGCTTTTATGGCATCATTAATTACTTCTCTCATCTGCAAACGTGATGAAAATCGTAAAGAAAGGAATGTGATGTTTATGTTTTCTGACCACATTTGTAATATATAGGAATTGTGTTTGAATGTGTTTTACCTAATTTTTAAAGAAACTTATAGTTATCTTTAATGTAATTAAACACATTGCTTCCTGTATTTCTCTAGGAATTACCTCCATATAATGGTTATGGACTAGTTGAAGATTCTGCTCAGAATTGCTTTGCTCTCATTCCAAAACCTCCAAAAAAAGATATTAAGATGCTGCTGAGTGACAACAAGGTGCTTCGTTATTTGGCTGCACTGGTAAGGCTAATTTTAAAATTTTATTTTTCTAATTAGTGCATATGAATTATACTAAAGTAGTGTGTTTTATGTTGTTATATTTGTATGTGTATATAACATACTTTGACTACCACACTCCCAGAGACCCCCTCTCCCTCCCCAACCCCTTTCCTCCTCTATTTCCCTGTCATTTATTTTAAAAAAAATTCCCCTTAGATTCTTCATATGAGAGAACATATGGTATATCTGATTTTCCCAGTATGGGTTATTTCATTTAACATGATGTCTACAGCACCATTTATTTTCCTGTAAGTGACATGATTTTGTTCTTTATGACTGAATGATATTCTACTCTGTATGTGTACATTTTCTTTATCCATTCATCTGCAGAAGGGCACTTATCCTGTTTCCATAGATTAGCTGTTGTAAATTGTCCTGCAGTAGACATGGGTATGCAGATACCTGGATAGTACACTGATTTCAATTCTTTCAGGGCTATAGCAAAAACTGATACAGTTAGATCAAATTATAGAGTTATTTTTTAGCTCTGTTTATTAAGGAATCTCCATGCTGAACCTCCATGCTGATTTTTATTATGGTTGTCCTAATTTACGTTTCTACCAACAGTCTAGAAGAGTTCTTCACCCACCCCCATCCTTCTGCTTTGCTCTTGCTTTTGCTAGGATTGCGTCCACTATTCTGGGTCTCTTCTGGTTCCTTATGAATTTTAGGATTGTTTACTGCAGTGCCGTGAAGAATGCTGTTGAGATTTTGATTAGGATTGTGTTAAATCTGTATATCAATTGAGGAAGTATGGCCATTTTGACTGTCTATCCAAGAACAGGAGATATCTTTCTATCTTCTGATGTTTTCTTCAATCTTCTTTTTTGGAGTTTTTGTAGAGCCTTTTACCTCCTTACTTATGTTAATTCCTCAGTATTTAACTTTTCTTGGTGCTATTGTGAGTGATATTTTTCTCCAGTTTCCTTCTCTGTGGGTTCATCGTTAGTGTACAGAAATCCAGTTAATTTCTTTGTGTTGATTTTTTTATCCTACTGCATTACTGAATTTGGTTATTAATTCCTTTAGTAGATTTTCGGATCTTCTATGTAGAGGACCATGTTGCTGGCAAATAATGATAATTTGACTTCTTATTTTCCTATACACATCCCTTTTATTTCTTTTCTTGCCTAATTGCTCTTGCTAATGTTTCAAGTACTATGTTGAACAGGAGTGGTGATGGAGGATATCCTTGTCCCATTCCTGACTTCAGAGGGGAAGCTTTCAGCTTTTCCCCATGTAATATGGTGCTGGCAGTAGGTTTGTCACAAATGGCTTTCATTAGATTAAGATGGCTTTCTATACATATTTTCTTCAGTTTTTTTTTTCATCATGAAAGGATATTGGATTTTGTCAAAGGCTTTTGTCCTTGCTCCTATTTATGTGATGTATTAGTTTTATTGATTCATGTATGTTGAACCATCCTTTCATCCTTAGGAGGAAGCCTATTTGGTCATGATGAATCACTGTTTTGATGATTCATTGTATGCTGTTTGTCAGTATCTTGTTGAGGATTTTTGCATCTATATTCATTAAAGAGATTGGTCTATATTCTCTTTCTATTTGAATTCTTGTTTGGTTTTTGAATCAGGTTAACAGTAGCTTCCAGGAATGGCTTTGGGAGTACTTTTTCTATTTTAATTTAATTAAAAAACTTGAGGAGTATTGGTGTTAGAACTTCCCTGAAGTGTTTCTAGAATTCAGCAGTGAACTCGTCTGAACCTGGGCTTTTCTTGGTAGGTTATAACAGCTTCAATTTCATTGCCTGTTATTGGATTATTCAGGGTTTTTAAATTTTCATAGTTCAGTTTTCATAATTCATATGTATCCAGAAATCTATCCATCTTTTCTGAATTCTCCAATTTATTGGTGTTATGGCTGTGTCTAGATGGCCCCCTAAGCCTCATATGGTCATAGGTGGGGGTTTTTTCAGAGGCAGCTAGAACTAGAATGCCTTAAACCCAATAGCCTAGATCAACTTTCAATAGAATATTTAATCTCCTGGTGTTCTATTCAGAACTCTTTTATGGGCTGTATTCCTTTTCTTGATCCATTTTTCCAGGCTATGTCTTTTGAATGGGGAATTAAGACCATTTACATGGAGAGTTATTGATAAGTATTGACTTATTCCTATCATTGCCTCATTTTCCTATTGTTGATTCCCTATCTTTCCTTTCTAGTTAACTGTTCACCCTACTTGGTGTATTCATTCTATTAGACTTTTTCTGATATTTAGCTCATTGTCTCTTTCTAGGGTATCCTTGAGAATGTTTTTGAGTGCTGTTTTGGTGGACATATGTTTCCTTAGGTGCTCTTTATCATGAAAGTGTCTTATTTTTCCATTAATTTTAAAAGATAGTTTTGTAGGATATGCCAACCTGGGTTGGATATTGTTTTCTTTTTTTTTATTTTGAAAAGAACACAACCAGACAAAATAAAGCAGAATAGAATCAATCACAACAAAACAGTGAACATGGTACATGACTTCTGAACAGGGTAAAAGGGAATCAATAATGGCTACCATAATGCCTCTTGTTATTTTCAGTATAACTGTCCTTACCATTAGGGATAAATAAAATCAAACAAAATAGAATAAAACCAGTAAAACAAAACAAAACAAAACAAACAAAGCAAAACAATGAAAGCAATACAGAACTTGAAGATATTACTAAAACAGCAGTGGCTACCATAATGCTTCTTGTTATCTTCAGAATAGTTGCCTATACCTTCAGACATAATACAATCAAACAACACAGAATAGACTAAAATCAATCAAAAGAAAACAAAGCAAGAAAGGGTTTCAAAATCAGATAATTGAAAATCCTCGATGGCTGCAATTATATATTTTGTTATCTTTGAAATAGCTGTCCATGCCATCAAGTATAATAAAATAAAATTTTAAAAAAGCAATAAAACGAAACTAATCAGAACAATGAAAACAATATAATTTCAAATAATGATAATAGATTAACAGTGGCCACTTCCTTCCCTTTTTAGATAATTCCTCTCCTCCCGGGCGTGGTGGCTCACGCCTGTAATCCCAGCACTTAGGAGGCAGAGACAGGTGGATCCTTGTGAGTTCGAGGCCAGCCTGGGCTACAAAGTGAGCTCAAGGCCAGCCTGAACGGCATAGTGAGACCCTGTCTCAAAAACACCAGGGCTGGGGATCTAGCTCAGCGGCCTAAGTGCCTGCCTGGCAAGCACAAGGTCGTGAGTTCAATCCCCCCAAAAAAGATAATTCCTCTCCTTTGACTTTCCCAATATGTATTGTGCATTTTGGATCCCACTAAATCCTTTAGTTTGTTATATTAGGGAGAGAACACAAAATTCACCCATGTGACTCTGAACCATTTCATCTATGAGCATGATCTCAAGTTGCCTCCATCCACCTACAAGAGACTTGAGGTTATCTTCCTTTATAGCTGAGCAGGTTTCCACCACATAGAATGCCATATCTTTCTTATCCATTCCGCAGATGATGGGTAAGCTACCCCTACTTTTTTTCCTGGCTCCCTGTCACATAGGGCATTGTTCTCTGTCCTTTGACTTTCAGTCTATGAATTTTCTTTTTACTTAAATGTGTTTCTTGTATAGAGCATATTGATGGATCCTATCTCCTAATCCACTCTGCCTGAGTTTCTTTCTATTGGTGCATTGAGGCCATCTACATTAATAGTTGTGGTCCCCCTCTGCCATTGTTACTGGGACCGTAGTCCTTTTTTTCTCTCACTAGAATGTCCTTCAGTATTCTTTGTAAGGCTGGTTTGGTGGTCATGAATTCCTTGAGTTGTTCCTTGTCATGGAAGTATCTTGTTTCTCCATTAATTTTGAAAGAAAGTTTTGCAGGGTACATCAGTCTGGGTTGGAAGTTGTTTTCTTTCAGGACTTGCAATACTTCACTCCAGCCTCCTCTTGACTTGATGGTTTGTGTTAAGAAGTCTGCCGTGATTCTGATAGGTTTTCCTTTATAGGTGATCTGTTTCTTTTCTCTAACAGCTTTTAATATTCTGTTCTTGAGTTGAATTTCTGGGATCTTGATTATTATATGTCTGGGTATAGATTTGTTTTAGTTATGGCTAGCTGGAGTTCTATATGCCTCACTTATTTGAATGTCATTTTCTTTTTCCATGCTTGGGAAGCTCTCAGAAATTATTTCTGTAAATAGGGTCCTGATGTCATCTGTCTTGACCTCTGCTTTTTCACTCATATTTTTAATTCTTAAGTTATGTTTCTTTGAGTTGTCTTGTAGCTGTTGAATTGTTACTTCCTGTTAGCTTGTTATTTTTAAAAAATCTTTCCTTTCACGATCACAAGCTGCAAACCTGTCTTCAAGGTTTGAAAGTCTATCTTCAGTTTCTTTCAAATGTTTTTGCCAGCTTTCAATGGAGTTTTTAATTTCATGGATATCTCTTTGAATCTGTTTCATGCATTTGAAATCTCTCTTAGGCTGTTCATTCATGGTTTCCCTCATTTTCCTATGCTCCTCTATTTTTTTATGTGTGTCTTCTTTAGAGGTGCTTAGCAATTCTTTTATTATGTTTTTCATTTCTTCTTTTACCTGGGATAGTATTTCTGTTCTAATTTATAGCCTCATGAAGTTGTTTCTTCACTTCAGTTGACATCACTTCAGACATTTCAGGTGTGTGACTCCTGATCTCTTCCATGTTTACCTCTCCTGGACTTGCGCTGTTTGGCTTGGATGCCAGAGATTGCCTTTTCCTTCTTCGTCTTGACATATTCCTGATTTCTTCCATACACATAGGTAGTGGGGTCCCAGGCACTTCCAGCATTGGCTACAATTTCTCTGAAGTGAGACTCTTTGGTTTTTCTAGCCAATGATGGCTATGGGTATCCGATGGTGGGTGCCTGTGCTTCTGCACTGAGCTGGGTACTGGCCCACGAGGGCCCTTAGAGTTTGCACAGGAGCAGAACTAGCCAGGGCCTGTGGACCTAAGCTGGCTAGGAATCTATGCGATGTTCTCTGGAATGCGCATGGGAGTGGAACTCAGTCCAAGCAATGTCTGCGGGTCTGCACCCAACCTGGAGCTGCTGGAAGTAGCCAGCAACAGTCCTGGTCCCAGGCTTATCCTGCCTGACTCCAAAATGGCTCCATGCCAATTGCTCTCTCCTGTGGGAGGACTGACTCCTCTGCACTCACTGCCAACCAGTGCAGACCTCTGTATCTGCTGCTCTCCTCCTCTATTGTGCCTCTCCACAGAGACCTCTTGGGATCACCAGCAGCCACTGCAACTGTGCGTCCCCAGGCTCCAACAGCACCTCTTGCAGGGTGAATCTCGCTCCAGGCTAAGGTGTTGCCAGCCACCACCTTCTTCTTCATTTAAGTTTTTCTTTTTACTCTCTCTCTGGGCTTCAGTTCACATTTTAGATTCTTCCTGGGTCCAGGGGACCCACTTCCTTCCTTCTTGTCCACCCCATGATGCTATATTCCGGTATCTGAACTGTTTCTCTGCTGCTTACTGTTCCACCATCTTCCAGGAAGTCTCTGGACATTGTTTTCTTTAAGGGATTGGAACACTTCACTCCAACCTCTCCTGGTCTTTGAGTTTTGTGTTTAGAATTCTGTTATAATTCTAATGGGTTTTCCTTTTAAAGTGATTTGCTGGTTTTTCTCTAACCACTTTTAAAATTCTTTTTGTGTTGGACTTCCAGGATTTTCAGTATAATATACCATGGAGAGGTTCTTTTCCGATTGTGGCTATGTGGGTTTCAATAAGCCTCACTTATCTGTATGTTAAATTCCTTGATCTTATTTGGAAAGTTTTTAGCTCTTATTTCAGTCAGCAGGTTTTTATGCAATTTTGTTATCTTCTGATTTTTCACCAATTTCAATTAATTTTAGATTAGTCTTCTTTGCATCACTTAGCAGCTATTGGATCCATTTTTCATGTTCTCTTGTTTTTTAATGTGCCTCTCATTAATTGGTCATTGACAACAGATACTCTGTCCTCATATTGGTCACTTCTGCCAATATTTTCAATAGAGTCTTTAATCTCCTGATTTTCTATCTGGAACTCTTTTATGGACTCTATTCCCTTTCTATGCTGGTGATGTATGTTTTCCATCATTTTGTTTAGTTATCTTTTTATTAGTGTCTTCTTTAGACTCACTAGTGATTTTGTTTAATTAGCCCAATATCTTCTTTGTTATATCTGCTATGGTCTTCCAATTACCTTATTAAACTGTTTTTCTATCTCTTCTGAGACCACTTTGGATCATTTGGGTGTGAGGCTTTTGGTTTCCTTCCATTTCATGCTCCATGGATCAGCTTTATGGGAGTTGGGAGTTTTGGGAGACATTTTGTTGGCTTGTCTTCTCATGTTTCTATGTTTGTTTCTTTCTTTTGTTAAAGCTTATGGGCTTATTGTAGTGGAAAGTTTTGTTTCAAGTCTGGGTCTCTTTATTTAATGTCTACTTTTCAGCAGTGTTCCCTAGGTGTGACTAACTGCTGGCCTTTACTTCTGTCCCAGGGTCCATCTCCCTCCATTTACTTGAGATGGGAGGTTGTAGCATGCTTGGGCCAATACCCAATCCTCTCAGAATGGTCCACAGTTAATGACCCCAAGGAAATGTAAATATTGGAATCTCAATTAAACCAATTATTAGCAACAGTTATGACACATTGGGTATAGTGATAAAGTCAGCATCAATTGCAGCATTAAATATAAACTGACTCTTGACAAACCCTTAGGACCAATAGTTATTGATGGAGTAATTTTTTGGTGTCAATTTTTGAAAATTCTGAATATTAAGCCTCTGCTGAAAGAGTAACTAGCAAAGATTTTCTCCCATTCTGTCACCTGTTTCTTCACTTTATTAATTGTTTCCTTTGATGTGCAGAAGCTTTCAAATGTAGTATAATCCCATTTGTTGAGATTTCAGAATCTCCTATGACCCTTGTCCTGGCTTGAGGAAACAATGGAAAAAGATGTCCTTTACTTGAAAGTTCCATTAATAGCCAGGTGTGGTGGCATACACCTGTAATTCCAGCACTCAGAGGCTGAGGCAAGAGGATCACTTTGTGTTTGAGGCCAGCCTGGGGTACATAGTTAACAGCCTGAACTAAACAGCAAGACCTTGTCAGAAAGAATGAAAGAAAGAAAGAAAGAAAGAAAGAAAGAAAGAAAGAAAGAAAAGGGCCAGGGATATACCTCAGTGGCATGGGGCCTGCCTGGCAAGCATGAGGTCCTGAGTTCAATTCCTGATTTAAAAAAAAAAAGAGGAAGAATAAAAGCTCCATTGAAAACCAACTCCCAGTCTCACTGTTTCTAGAAGTATCTTTTAAACATTATTTTCAAGAAAATATTTTTATAGTTAAATACCCATGATAACCTAGTGGATATGACCTTAGAAATTCTATGATTATCCATGTAAAGATCAAAGTATTATATGCTCTATGTTTTTTAGTTGTCAGGGCTGTGAAAGCAAAAATGCTTTTTACATTGGTATACCTGACACTAGTGAATGAATACATGTGCTGGAAATAGACTAATGCTGTCCTGCTATCTTAGCATGCTAACTGGGTTTCTGTGTGTTTGCCTAAAATCCTTTCTGTATAAGTCACTTTGTTGGGTTTCTATTGGGGTTAGGTACAGACCCTGCAATTTCTTCTTCCTGTTCAAACCTCTCCTGCCAAGATAGCACTCCCCTATCCAGCTCAGTGTGAGTGGGGGTAGTGGCCACTCTATCAGTCCTCTGCCAGCTTTGACTCAGGACAATGTTTGGTAAAGCATTACTGACCTGGAAATACAAGTCACATCTGTAGAAAAAAGAAATAAAATTCAATTAAAAAAAATAAGATCAGTGGATTTTCTCAACAAAATATCACTACATATTATAAATTTATAGTAATTAAAACAGTACCTTATTGGTACAAAGGTAGATCTTTAGGACAGTGTAATAGAATAGTCAGCCCAAAACAAAACTTGACAGTAGATGGTATCAAAACAGGTATATAGAGAAATTCTGAAAAGATGGCAGAGCAATAAGCAGCAGAGAAAACAGCCTCTGTGAGACTGATCATCCAGACACTGGAATATAGCATCATGAGGAACACAAAAAGGAAGAAAATGGGTCCCCCTGGACCCATGAAGAATCTGAAGCGTGAATTGAAGCCCACAGAGAGAGTAAAAAGGAAAAACTTCAATGAAGAAGAAGGCAGTAGGCAGCAGTGCCTTTGCCCTGAGATGGCACTCACTGCACCAGAGGAGCTGTTCTAACCTGAGGACACATGGTCATGGTAGTGGTGATGGTCGGTGACCCCAGAGGCCTCTGCAGAGAGACACAGCAATGGAGGGGAACAATGGGCATGGAGGACTGCAGTGGCTAGTGGTGAGTTCCATGGGGAGAGAGCAATCAGCCAGGAGCCATTTTGGAGATGGACTGGATAAGCCCAGAACCCAGAACTACTGCGGGCTTCCTCTAGCAGTTCCTAGCTGGGCTCAGACCTGTGGAAATTGCTTGGACTGCAACGAGCTGAATGAGTCTGGTCTTAGGGCAGGCCTGCTGAGGTTATGCACTACTCTGCCATAAAGCAACTGCTGGCTGGCTGGAACAGATCAGCACGATTCAAGATTCTGTCTCCACAGCTTGTCTACTAGTGAAACCAGAGAGAATCCTGGAAGTGGACTATTTGTTTTTCTTTTTCTTTTTCATTTTTGTTTTTTGTCTTTTCTCTTTCTCCTTCATTGTTTGTATATGAGACTGGAAGTGGTTCCTAACCTCTTTGTGGGTGTGGTTCTGTTCTGTTCTTCTTTTTATCTCTTCCATATCTCTTCATTCTTCTACACCAGTTTCCTCAAGTTGGCATGATCCCCCTTTGTCCTCCAACCTTACTTCTAATCTCTTTCTCTTCTTCCACTTCTCTATTTTCCCCATAATCCATTCTAAATTTTAACCCTGAGGGCAAAATTGACACATGATAGACTTATATGTTGCATATAATTATCTGGTTCGTTTTACATTTTGTTATATAATCATAAAATCTAGTAAAAGTGGCAAATTAAGGGTTAGCTTAGTTTGTTGTTTTCTAGTCTGTGTTTGATGCTATTGGTACTACTATACCCAAAATCTACGTAATTGTTCCAAACAACCGTTGATCATGATAATTCATGACTGAGATTAACTAAGGGTCACAGAAAATATGGTGATACAATGCCAAAGAACCAGGGACTAGGCCAAACAAGCAACAACTTCTCATTTCCAACAAACTGAAGAGGTAAGATCTTCCAACAGACTCAAAACCCAAAAATCATCCACACCTGGAAGATACCATAGAGAAGTAGTCATCACCTAAGGGTCCTAAATACTAGTAATAAAGCAACCCACTATAGGCAACTTACAAGCATTACCCCAGGAATTAAACTAAAAAAAGAGGGAAAATAAAATGAGAAGACATGTAAGCAAAATGCAACTTCAGACATCCAGTTCACCAAAGGCAAATCCAGGGGGCAATGAAATGGGACAGTCCAAAAGCCCCCTACCAGTTCTCTCTGAAGTGGTAACAACAAAGAAATTGAACGAGGCTCTGGAAAAAATGAAATCAGAAATAATCTCTTAGATAACTACAGAGATTACCAAAATAAAAAATATGCTTGGCTATGTTAGAGCAGACACAGACAAAAAAATAGATGAGCTTAAGCAAATTATGGAAGCTCAGCATAGGAAAGAAATTGAATTCACAAAGCAGATTGAAGCAGGAGAATAAAAACTCCATTGAAAATATTTAAAGCATATTAGGCCAATGTGAAGACAGGATCTCAGATATTGAAGTCAGGCTTGCAGTTAGCAACAAAGAAAAGAAAGATTTCTCAAAAACAGCAAGAGACATGAGAAATCAATCCAGCAGCTGCTAGATGAGACAAAGAAGAATAACTTATGATTAATTGGAGTCAATGGACAAGCAGGAGATACACAAATGACATTAAAAAATATTCACAGATATCATGACAGAAAACTTTCCTGGTAGAGAAAAAGAATTTGACATACAGATACATGAGGCATCTAGAGCTTCAATTAACAATGATCAAAAAAAATCCACAGCCAGGCATATCACAGTCAAGAGTCTAGAAATTCAACACAAGAATAGAATCCTAAAAGCTGTTAGAGAAACAAAACAAATCAGCTATAAAGGAAAGTTCTTCAGAATCACAGCTGATTTCTCAGCACAAACTCTCAAGTCAAGGAGAGCTTGGACTGAAGTACTCCAACTTCTAAAGGAAACCAACTTTCAACCCAGATTGATGCACCCCATAAAGCTATCTTTCAAAATTGATGGAGAAATAGGATACTTCCCTGACAAAGAACATCTGAGGAAATTTATGACCAAACCAGCACTCCAAAATGTTTTGAAGAATGCTCAAGAAAGAGATAATAAGAACTACAGCCCCATGAACCCCAACAGAAGGAATCTACCAGGAAAGGCAAACAACTGGGGGGGGGGGAGTGAGGAGAGCCAACAACAGGAAAACAAAATGACAAGGATAAGTCAATACATATCACTTATAACCATCAGTGTTAATGGTCTCCATTCACCTGCCAAAAGACACAGACTGGAAGAATAGATCAAGAAACAAGATCCAACAATAGACTGCATACAAGAAACACATTTAATTCAAAAAGAAATTCATAGACTGAAAGCCAAAGGATGGAAAACAATACTCCATGTGACAGGAACCCAGAAAAAAGCAGGGATAGCTATTATATTTGTAGACAAAGTGAATTACAAGCCAAGACTGATTAAGAGAGATAATGAAGGCCACTACATCCACGTAAAGGGAACAATCCAAGAGAAAGTGATAACAATCTTATATATATGAGTGTTATGGATTAAGAACTGGTGGTCAACTTGGCACCAGCTGAATTAAATAGGCATGGTGCTGCATTTAGACAA
>RJWT010040436.1:0-12504 GCA_004365215.1 Cuniculus paca
TCCCTTCCACTTTCTCTCTTTCCTGCCATCCTGCCTGCCTTCCCTTTGTGTGCCCATTCCTGGGGCCCAGCCTGCTGGCTAAGTGCCCTCCTGCCAGGTCCTGCCTGATGTCTCCGGGCTATATATATATATTTTTTTTCAGTCTTTTTGAGATAGGGTTTCACTATGCCGTTCAGGTTGGGCTTGAACTTGCGGCAGTCCTCCTGCCTCAGCCTCCCGAATGCTGGGATTACAGGCGTGTAACACCATGCCTGGCTGGGGCACACTTTTGCCTGGGTACCGTACCTCCTGTTGATAGAGCACATTGTCCACTACTTGGGACTGAGCCTGAAGGGCTGGCTGTGCCATGATGATACGAAGATGGATTTTGGAAGGAACAGAAAGGGGCCAGAGAACTACACAGGACAGGGAGGTGGTGAGCTTCCAGCCTCAATATTGCAGGCCCAGCAGTGAAGGCAGGGCAGCCGGGCCTCAGCTTGGTGAGAGGCGGCATGTGTGGTACAGAGCTGGATAGAGTCGGGGGCTAGGGACATCAGGGACTCACCTGGAAGGCTGCCTGGGCCCAGCCACGGAAGGCCTCCTCCTGGCCACACAGCTCGTCGCCTTGGCCCAGCTGCAGTAGACGCTCCCCACCCAGCTCCTCCAGCCTCGTGTCCACCGCTCGGGCAAAGGCGCAGAAGTGTGGGTATGCCCGGGAGCCCAGCCCGAATACACAGAACCTGGGGTACAGGGAGCCGCTGCTGGAGCCTTCCATGCCAGCCCATGTCTGCCTGGGCAGCTTATCCCCACGCGCCCCCTTTGGTGAGGACTCCCAACCTGAGGGTGCCCAGGGCCCCTGCGCTGTCTGTGTTACTGGACTCCTTCCTCTTACGCCGCCAAGAGGACACCAGCGGGTCTGAGCAGGACACACTGTTGAAGCGGATTTTGTAGCTCCTGGCAAGAGAGGAGGAAGACAAGGGTGTCACAGGGAACTGGAGATGTGGATCAGGCCCAGCCTGGGCTTAGGGCAGGAAGGGCCTTGCCCTTGGGAGGGGCTGAGAAGCAGCTCTGAGGGTTTAACCTGCCTCCCCTTGCTCTGAAAGGGGTACGGGACTGCCCAGCCTTTCAGTGACCTGGAGACCCAGAGCAGGCAGACCCCCAGGAAGGAAGGGAAGGCCCTCTGGAGTTAGAGTGGTCCCCAGACCTTGCTTTGTCCCCTGTTTGGGGAAGGACTGAGGCCTTGTGTATATTGGGGGTGCTCTTCAGACCTCCTTTTCTCTCCTTGCCTCCCCCACACTGCTGTAGACACTTACTTGTGCTGCTCTGGCCGAGGGGAGCTGTTATAGGGGCCAGACATCTCCATCAGGGCGGCTGCAAAACTCTGTCCAGGGAAGCATTTGCATCACAGTTAGTTTTGCTTTATATCAAACTATACAGCAATTTAAAACTACCCGGCTGAGTTGGGTGTGGTGGTGCATGCCTGTGATCCCAGCACTCTGAAGCAGGTGACACAAATTTGAGCCCAACCTGGGTAACTTAGTGACTTAGGGGGACCCTGTTTCAAAATAAAAAAATAAATAAAAAATAAAAAATGAGCTCAGTGTACAACTCAGTGCAAAGGCCCTGGGTTCAATCCCCAATACCATAATAAAAAAAATAAAATAAAAAAGAGAAGCTCCTACCATATATGTCTAGTCTGGGCAAAGATCCCAATTCAAGATTTGGAATACAGTTTCTAATGCATGCACGTTACATGATCTTAAAATAAAAAGTCATAAGTCAAGCCATCCTAAGTTGGGGACTATCTGTACTTATACCTTTGTGTGTATATATATATATTTTTTTTTTTTTTAAAGTAGAAATGGGACCATACTATACTTCTAGTTTTATTAACAGCCTATCATGGAATCCCTCCACGTCAATATATCAAGCCTGGCCTCATTCTTTCTGTGGCTGTGTCATATCCCACCATTCACAGGCACCACCATGCATCACTTTCCTCTGACTGAGGACATTGTGAGGTTATGTACGTGCGCAGTGGAGCGCTGCACACACACACCTCACATCCCAGTATGCCTATCTCAGGTAGGCAGCCCTTGGTGTAAAACTTGACTGGGGGGGTTAAATTGTACTTGAGGCAGCAGCCCAGGGAATGGCTCTTTCCTATCCACACAACACTGGGTGTGAGCAGTCACTAATGCCATAGCCAGTTTCATGGGTGGACAGAGCTCCGCGCCCTTGCAGTGCCCGGGTCCCCCAAGGGCATCATTAGGTGGCCCTCCTCAGGAGACTGCACCACACCTTCACGACGCCTTGACAGTGACTTAGAACTACAGCAAAGCTTCGCATAGGGAAAAAGAGCAAAGAGGAAATCGCATCTAAGTCCTAACTGATGATGTGGTTGGGTGGTGGCTCTATAGGTTCACCGTAATTAGCGTTTGAATTGCGTTGTTTTTTAATGTTTTGTTGAAGTGTAACATCAGAAAAGCACACTTGCTGAAAATGTTTAGCTGTATGAATTTTTCTTTCTCTCTCTCTTTTCCTTCTTTTTTCTTGTTTCACTACAGTGTTTCACTATGCTGACCTTGAACTCACTTTGTAGCCCAGGCTGGCCTTGAATTTACAGCGATCGTCCTGCTTCAGGCTCCCGAGTGCTGGGATTGCAGGCATGGGCTACCATGCCCAGCTGGGTTTTTCACAAACCAAACACACCTATGTAATCAGCATCCCACCTGGGACTATCCACACCATCCCAGAAGTTATCTTCGTGCCCCTAACCTAGGGGTGCCCAATAGCTCTCCTGAGTTCTAACTCTGTGGATTATTAATGTTGTCTGCTTTTGAATTTTATACAAAGTAAATCCTACCGTGTGTGTTCTTTTCTCTCTAACTTCTTTTACTCTTTTGTTTTGAAGTTCATCAGTATTGTGTGTGGTGTAATTTGTCCACACTTCCTAACGTATCACATTTGAACGTACAATTTATTTATCCAGGCTGTCGTTGATTGTCATTTGAACTGTTTCCAGAGTGGGGTGTTATGAGCAATGCTGCTATAAATACTCTTGTTCACATTTTTGATGAATATCAAAATGCCCCATTTTCTGTGGGATAGATCCCTATATTTACACCATTTAAAATTTTAGAGTAAGATTGATATGCACAAATTTGGCCATTTAGCAGTTTTTAAAAAAGGGAAAAAAAAGGTAAACTTAGATCTACCCTATGACCTACTAATTCCATTTGTAAGTATTTATCCAAGAGAAATGAAAACATAAGCCCACAAAAGCCTGGTACAAGAATGTTCATAACAGCTTTCCTCATAATAGGCCCAAACTGGAAGCAGCCCAAGTTGTCTATCAGCGGGAGATGGATAAACAAGCTGGGATAGTGACACAATGACTGCCACTCCACGGCAGAAAGGGACGAAGTGCTAAACCACACGACTGAATCATGGACAAATCTCAAAAAACAGGCCAAGTGATAGAAGCCATGGTACTGTGTGCCTCCATTTATGACATTCTGGGGGAGGAGAAGCCCTTCTTTCATGCCAGATCCCAACTGCAGCAGGGAGACAGACTGGGAAGACTGACTTGGAGGAGCTGAGGAGGGAATTTCCTCAGCCAGCGGAAATGTTCTGTGGATCGTGGGTTGCACAGGCGGGTGGACAACTGTTAGGCGAATACAAGTTAATTCATGGTGCTACTTATAATCTCTGTGTTGGAAACCTGAAGTCAAATGTTAGTACTATTTGGGCATGGGGCCTTTCGGAGCTGTTTGGGTCTCACGGGCCAACTCTCCACCCACTCCTTCCACCCTCAAGGTGCGGGATTAATGGATCAGGGCAAGGGTAGCATTGTTACAACGTGAGCTCTGTCTTGCCGCGTGATCCCTCTGTCATGCAGGATGTAGCAAGCAGGCCCCACCATATGCCAAGCAGATGCTGAGACAGGTGCTGTTTGTCTTTAAAAGGCTGATCTGCATGAGGGCTGACAGTCTAAAGCCTTGCACCCAGAATTCAAGGCTGCTTTAGGGGGGACTGAAAGTAGGCTGCTGGAGAGGCACTCAATGGCTAATAAGGCATTTAACATCTGGGTCTAGCAGATGAGGGGGCCTTGAAACGCATGTAGCTTGGGGCAGCCTGGAGATACATACACTGGCACGGTTAACAGTAAGGCAGTCGGGAAGGCAGGAATGCGTGCTCTAGTTCTGTGGTTAAGAGTTGTTGAGCAATGCTGGGCGTGATGGTGCTCGCCTATAATCCCAGTGCTCAGGAGGCTGAGGCAGGAGGATCACTGCAAGTTTGAGACCAGCCTGAGGTACGAAGAGAGCTCAAGGCCAGCCTGAATGGCATAGGGAGACCCTTTCTCAAAAGGAAAAAAAAAAAAAAGAATAAAAAGAATGCAGTCCCTTCTGTTAACAAAAAAAAAAAAAAGTGTTGTTGAGCAAGTCCAGTTGACTAATCTAGGCTGGCATGTTAAGGAAAGGAAAGAAATGAAAAGGAAAGGAAAGGATTAAGTAGGGGATTGAGTGGACTCTCGATGTTTTTCTTCTTTGTGAATATCCTGGGACAGTCTAACCTCCTGGGTCAGCCAGGAGGTGCCTTTGCCATATTAAAAATTTGCACTAAGATGGAGATGATTTGGGGATGCAGCTAAGCAGGTGTGGGTGTGCAGGGGTCTGGGGCTCAGCTTGGAGGGGCTGGGGTTCCTGGTGGCAGGTCTGCTCACACAGGAAGCTACCTCTGAGTCTGCATTTTCTGCCTTAGGGTGCGCGTGTATGTGTGTGCGTGCGCCCCCTCCCCTCAGCCATGCCACCCACTCTCATTCCCAGTGGCCCCTCTCCTGGCAGGTCTCACCTCTCCATTCTCCGGAGGATCCCCATTCCCAAACGTGCTGGTCACCACCAACACCAGTGTCTCATGCTCAAGGGACACCACGTCATACTCATCCATGCACAGGACCTGTGGGTGAGAAGATGGATGTCCCAGGGATCAGTCCTCTGCCGCCCCTGTCCCGACACTGGGCCTCCTTGGAAGGCAGGGCGAGATTCACACACTGACTCCAATGCTGAATCCTCACGAATGCCAGGGGTGCTTGTGAACCCTGACTCGTGACTCCTCCTGTCCTCCAGGGCATCTCTGAAGACAGTGGCAGAGTTCCCTCCCCATCCAGCTCCCTGCCCCTCTGGGCTCAGGCCTACCCGGGGATCGAACGCCTTCCGGAAGAGCCTCCCCAGTTGCTGTGCATAGCTCTGGGCCCGGCCGGTCTCAGAGCCATACAGGATGGTGGCCTTCACCCGCTTGGCCATCACCGTGCCCATGAGTGAGGCAGAGATCTTCACCGCGCTGTGGGGAAGGGTGTGAGTGAGCACCCCAGTAACAGGGGCAAGGCCTCCTGGGGTAGGGGTCTGACCCAGCACACAAGGTCTTGCAGGGCTGGTCCTACAGGAGGTACGTAGAGGGAGGGCACACCCCTAGGGTACCCACTTGGCCACTTCCTTGAAGGTCTTCTTCCTGGTGATGCCAGTACCCTTGGCTCCACTCCCCTTCCAGGGGTCTGGCTGCAAGGAAGTGACAGGGCACAGAAGGAGGGGAGAAAATAACAGGGTGAGTGGACCCTGGAGGCTGCTTGGTGGGAGGTGAGCATAGGCGGACAGGAGCCATTGGGGTGGGCACCTGGTATCGGAAGGCCGGAGACAGGAAATAGTTGACCATTTCCTGATGGAAGACGGGAGTGAGGCTGCCTGAGATGGGGGGCACAATCCAGGCCCAGTCGGCAGGGCAACCACCCCTGGCCTTCTGCTCATTCTCCAGGTGCTTCATGAAGGAGGCTGTGGCAGCATGGTGGTCCACGATGGTCACTTTGGCCAGCTGAGGGCAGGGGATGGGGAGGCTGGACTCAGAAGTGCCCTATAGATCCTGCCCCTCTGCCTCTACCACTTCTGTCACCCTGAGCCACACTGAGCTCAGGTCACCACAGGCCTGACATACATACACTGTGTCCCCTGCAATTGCTACGCCACCTCTAAACTGCAGCTTCCTTGGTCCTGCTACTCCAAGTTCTCCATGCAGTGGAATCTCTAACCTTCAGGATTTGTTTGCCTTGCCCCAAAGCCAAAATTTCATCAATCTGGTACCCCATGAAAGTACTCAGCAGGCATGACTGTCCTCAACTTTATTTCCCAGCATGCACTACACTCCCTACCCAGCATGCACTCTGTCCTGGTATTAGAGGTTCTAGATTCCCCGAGGGTCCCACAATAGGCCCTGGAGTAGAATTACTGAGCAAGTTCCTGGCATGCACTAGGTGCCCCCATGATATCTCCTGGCATGGCACCATTGTCTAGAGCTGTAGGCCCAGTGTGCCCCATGGCTCATGGACTGTGGAACCTCACCCATCAGAGCCCTGTCCTAGCATCTCTCAACTTCCTTCTCTTTTACCTGCCCCTGCCCCCAGCCCCTTGCCCTCCTGGCTGGTCTGGTCTGGGCACCTGGTAACTGTGCAGCACAGCCACGTTAATCTCCACCGCTGCCTTGTCTTTCCACAGGGATGAGGTGGTGCGGGTGTCCAGGTCCATGCAGACAGCCACGTCCTGCACAGCATTGGCAGGGACAGAAGTGATGGGAAGCAGAAAGAGAGCACCTTTCCTCTAACTCCGGTGCAAGGAGTGAGGGATGAGCAGCAAGGGGCTGACCCTCCAGCATGGCTGGGTCAGTGTTTTCTTTGCCTGTGGAGAGCCTTCATTTCTCCTCTCTGAAATGAGCTTTAACTTTTTTTTCAGAGGCTGAATCCAAGGCCTTTGTACTAAGCTACATTCCTAGCCCTCCAGACAGGGTCTAAGTCAATAAATTGCCCAGGCTGGTTTTAAACTCTCAGCACTTCTCCTGCCTCAGTCTCCTAGAGTGCTGGGAAAGCTATGTGTGGTGGTGCACTCTGGGAGACTGAGGCAGGAGGATCACTGCAAATTCAAGGCCAGCCTGGAATATACAGCCAAACCCTGTCTCTTAACAACAAAAGCAAAGGGCTGGTGATGTAGCTCAGTGGCACAGCACCTGCCTGACAAGCACAAGGTCTTGAGTTTGATTCTCAGTAACAAAAACAAAACAAAACAAAAAAACCAAACCCAAAACAAAAACATCATCATGCTAGGAATCCCCTGGGTATGAGCCACCATGCCTGACTTGAATTTTAACTTTTTTGAGTCCAGGTCCCTTTTGAGAATGTTATAAAAACTATGGATCTCAGGAAGCATGTGAACATGTTCACACACACACACACACACACACACACACACACACACACACACTTTGCCCCGCCCTGGTCCTTGCACCTGACACAGCTCGGATTTTCCTGCAGCTGGCGCTGTCCCCTCACCTCCAGGATGTTGTAGCGGTGTGGGTCACAGAAGTTCCTCATGCCGATCTCACTGCTCATGTACCAGCCGCTGAAAGGGGCCGCAGGGAACTCCAGGCCCCCAATTTCCAGCAGCATGTTGGACACTGCGGGAAGGGCGTACCAGCGCAGGCCCAGGGCCGCAAACCATTCCAGCCTGAGGGTGTGGGCTGGGTAAGGCTTTGCCCGTGCCTCCCACAGCCCCTCCTCCACCCTGGCCCTCTTATGCTCACGTTGGGTGCTCTAGGGGCACCTCTAGGACCAGCTCGGGGGGCAGAGTGAAGAGTTCAGGGGGTTCGTCAGGGGCCTGCAGCAGCAGGGGTAGCACGTCGAAACGGCCGTTTCCCGGGGTCCAGCCGTGCTGCACACAGAGCTGTGGGGAGCAGGTGGCAGGTGTCTGCGAGGCTCTACCCCTGTCTTCCCAAGGGTCCCTCCCCTTAGCCAGTGCCCACCCTTCACCTTGGGGACCCCTCACTGGCCAGGTCTCCAGGCCTACCTGGAACCCCTTCTTTGGCATCTCCCATCCTCCTCAAGGAGGCCCCCCTCTTCCTGCTCATAGATATGCTTCTTTTCTAGTACTGGAGATTGAACTCCAGGCCTTCACACTGAGCTTTAGTTTATCTTCAGCCCTTTAATTTATTTTTTATTTTCCGACAGGGTTTTGCTAAGTTGGTAAATTGCCCAGGCTGGACTCAAACTTGAGATCCTCCTGCCTCAGCCCCTCAGAGTGTTGGTATAGGCCTGTGCCTCTATGCCTGGCTTGAAGGGCCTCTCTGGCTGGGTCCCCATGCCTCCTCCCACTGGTTTCCCCATCTCAGCTCACTGCCCACCTCTGTGATCTCCACGTTGGCTGGGTCTCCCCGCACAGAGCCGTCCTGCTGCCTGTAGCCCGCGTAGCGCACTAGCTGGCTGTTCCAGATGCGGAAGTCTCCGCGGCCCGGGAAGCGCTGCGGGAACACTGTGATGGCCGAGCTGAGGCAGGAGAGGAGCCGGTCAGGGTACTTCTTTGGGGCCCCTGGGGCAGGCTGGGGTCTGGGGCAAGGCAGGGGGCACTCACCGGAGGTTGCCCCGGTTGGTGGCATACTTGACGTGGTTGCAGATGTAGGTGAACATCTCCTGCGCAGACCTGCAATCTCGGGCATCAAACACCTGCACCGACCGAGGGGTTGGAAGGGCAAGGAAAGATGGGGACTTGAGTGCCAGCCCTCAGGAGTCTTGGGGTGTAGCTCACTGGGAAGGAGGAGGGGCTCGGGGCGGCTAGGTGTGCACCGAACCAGCTTCCCTGCTCCTTTGCAGTCAGCTGCCCTGCAGCCCCACATGCCCTGCAGCTCTTGCTCGGAAACCCTTCCTGGGCCACAGTCTCCCCACGCTCCAGGAGCTGACTGGATTCCTGGCACAGGGATCCAGGCACAGCCAACTGATGTCCACCTAGAGATGGGGAGACCCTGGGGCTGTGGGCAGGAAGCTGCCCATTGACTGCAGTGCTCCAGCAGAGGTCAGTGACCCATCAATCACCTAACTCCCTGTGCATGCTGATGCCAGGAAGGACCATGCTATGTTGGCTCGGGGACCCTGCCAACTGACATTCTGATGCCAGGGGGCATTACTGTAGAGGCCCGAGGAGGAGGTCCCATTTTCTCCTATCAGGGAGGAGATTTGCGCAGGGACAGGGGCAGCAGTGACTGGCCTGGGGCCCGGGAGGACACAGCAGGAGGGGGGCCCATTTTAGACACTTCACGGGTCCACACTGAGCTACAGGTTTGAGCAGCTGTGAGCGTTGAGCAAGTGTGAGACAGGCTTTTGCCCATTTGATTGGGGACACCTGTGAGTGTGCTAAGTGTGTGTCAGGCAGCCAGCTGGGGTCCCTTTCTAGAAACCACTCTCCTGGTTTTTTTCTTTTCTCTCTCTCTTTGTTTTTGAGACGGGTTCTTGCCATGTACACCAGGCTGGCCTTGAATTTATGGCAATCCTCTTGCCTCAGCCTCCTAAGTGCTGGGATTACAGGTATGTGCCACCACATCTGGCCAGTAGCCACTCCTGTTGCTTGGATAGGAATGCAGGGGGTCCATGCTCCTCTGTCCTGCTCTCAGTGGGCCTCAAGTTTTCTCCCCTCTCCAGCTTAGGCATCACTATAGGGCTTCCCAACCAGGTGGCAGAAATGGGGCTGAGGGCTCCCAGGGTGTCTTCTGTCTCCTGTTGCTCAGCACCTCCAGGGAAGCTCAGGAACTGCCCACGCCAGTCCCCTCCCCTCTGTCCCCCCGACCCTGTGGATGAGCTCCCTGGCCACACCTGCAGCTTTCCCCACTGGATCCGGCCCACGCAGCGGGGGGCGTTGCGCCAGGCCTGCTTGGCCCCAAACACCAGCTCGCTCTCCCGGAGCTGGTACGTCCCTGTGGCTGCCACCTCAGCCTCCACCTCCTGCAGCCGATGCTCGTGGGCTAGGGAGCCACTCCTGCAGGGGAGAGAGGGCCCACAGTTTGGCAACAGGGTGATCCTGGGATTCTTGAGGTTCCAGTGGGACACGGAGGGGTGGGGTGTCTGGGGAGATCTCACCTCTTGATGGAGCTGTAGTACTGGTTGATGAAGTCCCTGGCCTGACCCAGCAGCTGCTCCTGAGGCAGAGGGGACTGGGAGGGTCGGCCCTGTAGTTTCCTTGGAAATACGAGGGAGCCCAGGCAGCGTCTTGGGGTGCAGGGCCCGTCCTGGTTCAAGGGGCAGGGAGCATAGAGGCCCACCAGCTCAGGGTGCAGTGTGTGTCATGGGGGTTGCGGGAGGGGGGGCCCAGGGAGGTACGGGTTCAGACAGGGCTGGGATTGGAAGTAGGGGTGAGGCGGGACTATGGAGGGCAGAACTTGGGGCAGGACTTGGGTAAAGGCTGGGAACTGAGGATCACCAGAGTCTCCCGCACACCCCTCTGGTCCTCTGGTTGTCCCCAGTTCTCATTTCTTTTTAGAGACAAGGGGCTGATTTTGGAGCAGGATAGAGCTTCCTCACTCTGGCCTCTTCTGAGACCAGGCCGCCCCCAAACCCCCAGAGATATTTTGGGGCCACCTCACCTGCTGAGCCTGGGCACTGAGGGTGTCGTAGGCAATGCTGCCCACCTCCCAGTTCTTCACTCGAGGGAATTTGGGCCCTGCTGGGGGCCGGGTGATCGGGGGGCTGTTGGGAGCCAGGAATGGAGTCACAGGGAGGAATCTGCTTTCTTTTGCCTCCCCACTATGTGACCTGGAGGCCCCTCTCAGCATCGATGTCCTCCTGGTCGGTTGTGTCCCTGTCAGCTGCTCCTTGCACTTTCTGTTAGTCTCACAACACTTGGAGGTGAGTATCTGTGACCCTGCTTTCAGACGAGGGACCTGAGGCTCGAAAGTTGGGTCCCTGCCAGAGTGTGCACAGCGGGGGGCCTTCACCCGCACTCCACATCTGGGCTTCCGAGGCTCGGAGGCCAGCCCTGGGCCCTGGCTTGAGGCTGTGCCGTGCCCACCTCGCCTCCTCTGCAGAAGGGCTGCTGGTGGGGTTTGAATGTGTCGCCCAGTTTCCCATGTTGGACATTTGGCCCCCAGGGAGGACTTTTGGAAAGTGATGGAGTTGAAAGGGTTGTGCCCTCATGAACGGATGGTTCCAGGCCTAAATTAAGGGACAAGTGGTTTTGTGGGTTCTAGCAGCATGGCTTTGCTATAAGAGCAAGCTCTTTTTAAAATTTATTTATTTTTTGTCTTTTTGAGACAGGGTCTCACGAAGCCATTCAGACTGGCCTTGAGCTCACTTTGTAGCCCAGGCTGGTCTCGAACTCACAACGATCCTCCTGTCTCAGCCTCCCGAGTGCTGGGATTACAGGCGTGCTCTACCATGCCCAGGTTAAAAGAAAGCTCTGGAGTTGGGCATGGTGGTGTGTAACTGTAATCTTAGCACTCAAAAGGCCGAGGCAGGAGGATTATCAGGAGTTCAAGGCCAACCTGGATCACACAGGGAGACCCTAGCTCCAAAAACCAAACCAACCAACCAAACAAAGCAAGCTCTCTATGGTGGGTGCTGTTTCGCCATGGGAGGCCCCTCCCTTTCTGCCTTGTGTAGATATGGCCAGGGCCTCACAGGAGCTGGAGGGGACACCTGTGCCATGTCTTTTGGACTTCCAACCTCCAGAGCATGAACAAAGGATACCGTTATATGTCACCTGCCTCAGGTATTGCATTCTAGCAACAGACAGAGGACTAGGACAAGTGTCTAGGCCCTGAGTTGTCAGGAGCCCTACTTGAGGGGTCAGGAGCATGCTCAGGCTGAGGGGAGCTGGGCTGGGATTCTTCAGCCCTGATTTTCCTTCCACTCACACCCCTCCTGACAGTAGCCTGTGTGAAGGGAAGCCCCGAAGGCCTTATCACTTCCTCCCAGAGCTGCCAGCCGAGAGCTGGAGGAAGGGAGGGACGCAGGACCCCTGTGCCTGGGCTGCAGGGCTCGGCCTTTGCAGGAGCAGCCTGACCTACATGCACCCCATTGGGGTCCTCGTTCTTCCCCTCTTCAGGGACCTCATCCCCGGGGGGGCCTCTTCTGGGACCCGGGGCTTGCAGGGTCCACGTTGGGGGCAATGAGGAGAGGGCCCTGGAGCCTGGAAAGGCCTGGAGCAGTTCTGCCTTCACAGCACCCCCACCCCAGGGCCTGAGTCACCTGGCCCAGGCCTCTCCCCCTCCCACGAAACCCCACTTCTCCCTCTCCTGGAAGGCTCACCCCCACCCCCAGTTCCTCACTCCTCCAGTTCAGGAATCACTGCTACTTCATGTTGAAGGCCTGCTATGAGCAGAAACTCACAACCTTGTGGGGTAAGTAGCACCACATCCCCGCTTATGTAAACGGGTCAGAGAGGTTAAGTGACTTGCTCAATGTTGACAGCTTGTGGTAGCGGAGTAGCATTCAGACTGGCCCCATTCTGTAGCAGGATCCTTCATACTTTCTTTCTTTCTTTTTTTTTTTTTTTTTGTGGCACCGGGGACTGAACTCACAACCTTCCGCTTGCCAGGCAGGCGCTTAGGCCACTGAGCTAAATCCCTAGGTAATCCTTTATCCTTTCACCTGTCACTAGCCAGCCCAGACGCTCGTCTGTCTGTCTGTCTGTCTGTCTCTCTCTCTCTTTTCTTTTTCTTTTT
>RJWT010040437.1:0-12487 GCA_004365215.1 Cuniculus paca
GTGCAGCTAATAAAGGACCTTAGACAGCTTTCTCTACCTCTTCCAAACATGTGAGAAAATAATGAGAAGTTGGCTATAAGGAAATCAGGAAAGAGGATCTTCACCAGATGCCAAATCCGCCAGCACCTTCATCCTGGACTTTCACCCTCCAGGACTGTGCGAGTAAATGTCTGTTGTTCAAGTCGCCCGATCTATGCTGCATTTTAGCAGGTCAGAGTACTGAGACAACAGTGTTCACCTTCTTATTTCATACAAATATATTTTGCCATGACATCAAATATAATAATGATAATTTGATTCTATAAAAAATTCTTTGAAAAATGCTGATTTATAAATAAATGACTAGGGTGACCATTATTTAATAGAATCAGTGGTTAGAAACGATTTTATAATTTCATTTCTTAACTCACACAGCATTTCTCAGTCTGCCTCTCTATCTCATGAGTTATATTACTGAGCCCAGTGGAAACCACACCAAAGTAAACTCCCTATTCAAGTGTGAATTATCTTTGTCCTATACAAATTTATCTATTTGCTCATCCATTCATCTGTTCATTCAACCATCCCTTTATTAAAAAAATTTTTTTAACATGTGCCTGCACATCTGCTATCCAAGAAGGCAGGACCTTTTTCTACTTTGTTAACCACTACTCCTCTCAGTGCCACGCATAGCATTGAGCACCACAAAAAGCTATTTTGTCAAAGAATGAATGTTGAGGAAATGTAATTAAGCACCATGCTAGTCCTGGGAACCTAACTATACAGCAAAAGCTTGTAACTTGTGGGACTCTTCACAATAATGAAAAGTTTAGGATGGAACGTGCTATATAAATGATTTCAACAAGTATCGTTCAGAAGACCTCACCTAGATACAAACTGTAATAGGTAATTCCCTCTGCATGCGTATGTAATACTCAAGATCTACAGGCAATGATACTCCTTGGAGGCAATGATACTCCTTGGAGGCTGTTGTTTCAATGCCATTTTTTGTGCCGCTGAGAAGGGAGGTTACAAAACAGGAAACAGAGGGCAAATGGGTAAGAACTGGCATTAACAGTAGGCAAGTAGCACCGTCACTATATGCAATGTTGATCTATAGTCTCGCTAATTTTCTGAACATGTAGTTAAATGGACTGGGAGCATTAAAGGAGAGTGAATTGTATGATTTGGAATTGGGCCTAAACCATAGGTGGGTAATGGAATCCTTACTCTATTTTCTCTTCTCTTTGGCCAGTTTTAGGGCCAAACCATGCAAGCACATCTGCAGCACAGCATTATTTCCAAACTAGAGGTCTCAGCTTGCCCATTCTGACTCTCCTGGAAGAGATCTTTTCCTGCCCAATTAGGTGAAATTCTTCCAAACCAACCGGAGCTCAGATTTGGATTATCAGAAGCTGTTATGCTTAGGGACAGATGGCTTAGGTTTCAAAGCGGGTGAACACCTGTAGTCTGGTCAAGGCCAGGAAATACCCGAAGGTAAAGTGAGAAGATGATCTGGCAATAGTTCCTTGTATGTGAAGAAATGAGATGAAATAATGGTGACTATGTTTAGTATCATCTGATATTATCTACAATTTTTTGTTGAAAATTTACACACTATACTATAAATCTAAAATTTAGCACGGAGATCTCTTGCTATTTCTGATTTACGCCCTTTCTGGTCATGACTTCTGTCTTCTTTATACAATTTGACATTTCCCCTTCTCTCCAGTTCATAAGAATATTCATCATAGGCTTGAAAATGGGAAATAGAGACCATCAAGTCCCATGTCTTCCAGTTCCATTTTTCACTTTTCATATTGCTTCAATATATTGAAAACTTTTTTTTTCTTGCTGGCAAAAATTCTTATTTTCTGTCCTGTTTATTTATTTGCTTCATAGTTTTCAGTAATAAATCTATACCCACAGCACTCTCATAGCTCCTTTCTCTACAACAGACTTGAATTGCCCAGAATTCTTGGGCTACTTCTTGAACTCCATATCTCAATCCTCCAGATAGAACTTTTGAATTAGTCAGGTTCACCTGAATACATTTACAAGTGCAATATCAGTCTGAAGTATTACTTATTGTTCATAATAGAAGTGAAACAGTAATAGAGATTATAGATAAGAATTCAAGGCAATATTTTTGGCGAGGTACAAATAAGAGCAGACAGCAAACTGATCTGTTTTCCACACAGCCTAATTTAGTCTCGGACTGATAATTTATTTTGCTTTAGCTGTCAGAGGCTTTGTCACTGTATGCATTCTCAGTGCCTGCATCTAGTGGATGACCACATTCCAAACTCTGATGCCCTCCTTGGCTCTCTTTGAGTCCCTTGCTGGTACTATAATCTTCTGTCTTCAAATGAGCTCTGACTTTTAAAAAATTCCAGTAAAACAAGAATACTCTAACAGCATTAAAAGATCTCAACATTCAGTCTTTTTCCTCAGCAATAGACATCATGTTGCTCAGTGAGTTTGTGGAAATGACAGCTGTCAGCGGGAGTCCTTCCTCCTTTGGTCTTGTTCATCTCCCCCTGAAAAGGTAGCTCCCAATTCCAATCTGCTGTCTCCCTCCAGTTTGATCCTTCTTCAGATCCTTTTCTAGGTCGTAACAGAAGGGGAAAAGGACAAAAGTAATTCATTTTATCTGTTCCGCTGTGAGTTGCCATCTAAGTACCTTCTGATCAGGAAATAGTTGCTTAATCGACAAAGTGATTTCTAAAAACTTTTCTCGGTATCCCTCACTAGGTCATATCCTTTTTTTCCTAATCAATAGCTAATTAAACTCTAGGAAGCTTCTCGTTAAATGATAGATGCTTTGGAGTTTTAGAACATTTCAAAAGTTTCTTGTTTTTACTAAATCAAACAATAATTCTCAGTGTATTTTTAGCCAGTAGAACAATTCTTACACAGCAATGTAAGATTATCTTAAGTACTGCTTTGTTGTTATATGTCTTTAAATACATTTTTAATGGAAGGGGGTAACGTGTGGAATGAAACCGTTATCAATAATTTTAAAATACCTGAAGGAGTTTTGCTTAGTAGTGTAATATCAAATAAGAAAAAGGATGAGACTTTCAATCTCAAGATGATACACAGGGTTTCAGTTCACCCACTGAGTTCTTTCTCCAGTGGGGTAACAAATGTAGATGAGAGCACTGACTTTGCAAACTGTCAGCTGTGATTCATGTAGTGACTCTTCTGCTTTTCAACTGTGAGACTTAGGCAAGTTATCCAATCTCTCTGTGTCTTTCTTTAAAAATGGAGATATTCTTAGCACCTACCTCATAGGGTTGTCACTTGCTTTCTGTATGTTAAGACCCACAGTGCACTGAGAACCATTCTTGGTGTAGGCTAAGTGTTCTGGAGGTGCCCTTCTATTGTCAGATGTAATTTAACAGTACAATAAGTCAGGAGAGCAGAGGATTCAGTACTTAAAATCTGAAATTTAGTTGAGCAGCTTTGAATCTTACCCAATGTTAATTACTTTCCTTCTCTTCACACTGACTTTACTTGATTTAATTTTTTCATCTAGGAATTCAGAAGAAAAGCCCTGCTCAGTCCCAGGCTGGGCATAGGGGAGAGTGATGAAGGGCCAGGGAGGAGTTTTCCCTAATGCTCCTGTTTCCTCCTATCTAAAATTTAGACAAGGTTTTATTTAAGCTTACGGTTCTCAGTGGAGTCCTGCACTGTGCTAGAGTGGTATTATTATTTACAGGTGACATGGGATAGGCCTTAGTCCACGTGGGTTTTGAGAGCCTGGGAAGTCTAAATCTACTTTCATATGAAAGAACCAGAGGGTTCTGAATCAGAGAAGTTAGAAAACTGTGCTTTCCTGTTCTCTCTTTCTCATTATATGCTTTCTCTGTCTGGTCTCTAAAGCTAGGTGACATGGTTTATATTTAGAGTTTTTCGTAAGACTTTATTTTTAAAATGACTATGTTCTAAAAATCATCAAAAAAATAATGTGTCTATGACATAGATTCGGAGAAAATAACACAACCAGACTTTGGTGCTGGTTGTTCCTGGTCTCCTTCATGCAATGATGAAGATGGTGGTGGTGGTGCCAGTGTTCCTCATAGTAAAGACACATAGCTACTATTTATTGAGCATATACCATTGGTTATATACACATTCTACTATGTTGATTTGGTTTTCATAACAATCTTGTGAGGTATTATTCCAGTTTTATCAATAAGAAATATAACCTCTGAAAGGTAGTAGCTTTTCTATAATGCTATAACTGGTGTGTGTTCATCTCCCTCCAAATCCTGGGCTTCTCCACATGCCAGCCTCACCTTATAAGCACCCATAAACCACCCATTTACAGACTGCTGCTTAGTCAAAGAGCCTTCACCCTTCTCAAAATCAAGATACCTTGCTGTCTCCTTTATGTGCCTTTCCTACTGCTTGCTAGTAAATTCATGTTTCTGTAAATTGCCTTTGTTGACTCAAGGTATTAGGTTATTTGATGCTGTTATTCTAATTTATGCCCTTCCAAGATGCAGTCACAGAGGAAGAAAGACCTTGCAAAGCTTATGCATTTTCAGATGAGTTTATAAATAGAAGCAACATCACCCACTCTTGAAATGAAGTGATGTCAGAGAGAGGCCAGTTTCAGAACCCTCTTGCTTTGACCAGGTCACTTATTTTGTGCCTCATTGACAATTGAAGCAATTGATCCCTCCTGTTGTTTTGTTTTGTTTTTAAGTTACCATGAGCTGCTCGCTACAGAGAGAAAAATAAAAAATTCTGTTAGCCTCTGTCCATTCATCTCCTTTTAAGCAGCAAGATAAAGGCATACAAGGAACTTGAAAGAAAACAGTGGAATGTATTTAGCTCAGTTTTATTTGATTCAACAAACATAAGCAAATGATTAGCCAGGCTTTAAGTGTAAAATACTATAGAGCACATTTACAGAATTGGATCATATTTAACTCAGCGGTGGTAATAATAGTAATTCAGACTCATCTTATACTGAGTCACACACTAAGGGGTGTAACTTTATGTAGAAGATGTGCACTTAAAAACTAGCAATCATTAAGTCCCAACTACTTTTCTTTAAATGAAAACAAGGAATTTTCTAATAGCATTTCCTGACCTTTTTCCCATTTGCAGCTTCTGCAATGCATTTTCTCATCTTCTTCCACCCGAGATTTATTGGCTAGAGGTTAATATGAGATAGAATATTGAATCCACCTAATTACCTTCTTGACTTAATGCATGAGGACCATCTTTGTAGAAAAAACAAGGGTTTTAAAGATAAAAGTACAGTGGTTCAAATCTTAGTCCTATTTCTTAATATTTCTTCACTGTGGCAATTAGGTTAGAGTGTCAGCATGATCGGCTTTGGAATCTGCCCAAGTAATTGGTGGAGCACATTTCTGGGTATGTCTGGGTGGGTCATGGAGTCATAGGCTTGGGGTCTGTTTCTAGTTCTTTGATATTTCTTCTGCACTGTTGCTTTCTCACCTTCCTGACTGCCATAGGATGAACATTCTGTCTCACTATGATGTTTCCACCTTGGCACCTGCTGACCATGGACTGAATTCCCTCAAAATGTGAGCCAATTTGAACTTCTCTTCCTTTAAGTTATAGGGATTGTGTATTGTGTTCTAGCAATGAGGAAGTTGACCAAAAGAGAAGACTGGTACTGAGAATGAGGTTGTTGCTTTGACTTTATTTGACCGTGTGGTTTAGAAGCCTTTGAAACTGTTTTGTGGGAGGAATTTGTAAAATTTAAAGATATGGGTTCGAGAAGGCTGATAATGCAATAAGCAGAGCCTGATGGGCAATTCTGGTTGGAGCTCAGAAGACCAGAATGCTTCTGGAGATATGAACAGTAAATCCAGGCCGAGAGGTTTCAGTTGGGAACAAACCTTCCCTCCCCCCGCCACAATTGGACTAGAGGCAATGTGTATTACACTGACAGAAAATTCATTTTGATAATGTCCTGAGACTTTGTAGGGACTGACATTTTGGATGGTAGGCTACTTAATCTGGTGGAGGAAATTTTAAGACAGTCCAACATTCAGGCTGTGAGATGGGACTGTCAGCTGCTTTTAGAGAGATGTGCAGTGGTACCTCAGTTCACAAACACTTTTGTTTACTAAAATTTGGTTCACAAACAGATATGTTAGGCAAATTTTTGTTTCTGTTTATGAACTGTGTATCAGGTGATGAACACACCCTGAACATCTTTCCCACATGAACATGAATATGTTCATCTTTTCCAGAATTGTAGAACAAATTAAATTCATGGACTAAGGCACCACTCTATAATGAGAACTGATAACAGAAGAGAGTAGAAAAATTTGAAAAACTTTTATTTTAGCTCGGAAGTAACTATGTATAATGCTGGAGCTGAAAAGAATTGTAGTTACTGATGAAATAACTACCCTTTAACAAACAAACAAACAAACAAACAATCAACAAACCACTTTGTACAGGGACAAAAAATAAAATATGCTTTGAAGGCATCTCAGAAATCAGATCTCTGAGGCATCTGCTCAAGAAGAACCTCCTAGGAATTTCTTGCTAGGATTTAGTATGTTCAGCCCTCCTGGTACTCAGAGGCTGCTGCCCTGGTCCTAGAAGGCCCAGCTATTGCTTGAGTTTGTAGCTGACCATCGTGTTGTTAGCATGATCCTTGTTTTTCTAACATGCAGAACGCAAAAGTTTTAGGTTCAGGAGTCCAAATTTCAAAAGAAGGCGTGGGAAGCAAGGAGCCCCTGAAAGAGCAGTGCTTTGAGCTATGGGAATGAAGCCAAAGGTGCAGTGGTGCCTCTAAGAAGTTGGAGATGCCAGGAACATGGAATAGGTGCAGTCCGAGAGAAGAGGCAGCCCAAGAGCGAGACTGTATGGGCTGCAACTAGCAAGGCCAAAGAGGTGTGGCTTCCCAAGCCCTCTACAACTTATATGTCACCATCGTGTGTCCTAGATGCTAGACATGGAGCTAAAGGATTTAATGTTTGTTCTGTTCAGTTTTGGTCTTGCTTTGGCCTGATTCTTTTCTATATTTCCATTTCTACCTTTTGGAGTAGAGATGTTTATCCTATACTATTTTACCTTGAAATTAGATAACTTGTTTTTGATTTTTTACAGAAACTCACATTGAGGGTTTGTCTTTAGTCTCACAGAGACTTTAACTTGGATTTTTGGGAAAATGTAATTGTTGAAAGTTTGAGTAAGCTATTGTTGTATTTTTGGTTATACACAGGATGTTGTGTTGGATGAACTTGCTGTTATCTTTCTTTAAAGACTAAGTATGGCTTAATGAGATGTGTTTGTGTATGAAGTTGATAAGGGTTGGGATATGGTGATTAGGGGTTAGGGTGTAGTGTCAAATTGATTGGCTTTTGGATCTGCCCGGATGATCAGTGGGTCATACATCTGGGAATGTCTTGATTAGTCATGGAGGTATGGCCTCATGTTCCCAGTCTGGTCCCTAGCTCCTTCCTTTCTGGTATTATTTCATGCTCTGCTTACTTGAACCTATGAGGTGAGTGACTTTCTTCTGCCTCGTGTTTCCACCATGTTGTTTCAGCCTTGGAGCTGCCAAACATGGAGTGGATCATCTCAAAATGTGAGTCCACATAAATCTCTCCTCTTAAATTATGGGTATTGTGTCCAGCATTGGGAAAGCTAACTAACATACTTATCTTTTCCAACCTTCTGTGGTTACTGTTAGAATTAAATGGAATGATACGTAGAGGAACCTGGATTGGTGTCCAACATATATATGGTGCTTGATGTGACTGATCTTTCATTTCCACATTACTACCCACCCCTCTCTGGGAAGGAGTTAAATTTCATAGCTGAATGACAGGATAGGTTTAAAAGGCAGACCCAAGATTTTGATTTCCAAGTCCTCTACTTAGCAGCTTTTTCAGTTTAACACAGCTTTTTATCTTTTTGCATTTCCAATGACTTATTTGTAACTTATGACTATTAATAATGCCTATTTTCTATGGTTGCTTTATACAAGATAATGCACATAAGATTCCTAGCATATAAGAACTGCTTAATACGTGTTTGCTACTAACATTCTTAATGGAGGAATATTACTCAGATTGCCCCTGCCTGATAATAACAAATATGAGTCTCTTGTGTGACAAGTTCAAGAATTTATTGGCATTAAGTTACACAATTTCTTCAACAATATGATGAAGTATTATTTATAAATATCCTTTCTTCTTAGATGAAGAAGCTAAAGCCAAAGAAACAAATTTGATCAGTGATCTACACTGAAGAGCTGACACAGCTGGGATTTGAATTTTAGTTGTTAGGACTTGTGGCCTATATTCCTAATCATTTTCTGTATCTACTGCAAATTAAAATGTCTGTGAAGGTATTTCTTATTTTGTAATAAGGAAATGGAGGGCCCTCAGGGTCAGCCTTTCTGTGCAAAAGCTTCTTCTCTTGATCTTTGACTCATATACATTGCTATCTTTCTCTGCAATGTATTTGTTAAGTATTAAAATTTCTTTGCAATAAGTATAATGGATATTCCAAGAATATGTGGCATGCTTCCCCTGTGGATATGTGGATTCATGTCTCTTTGGCAAATTGTGCCCACCTGTTTGTGAACTTAGTCTTAAATCTAATGCTAACATTGCTAATTTGTAAAGATTCCTGAGTGTCAGAGGATTATAGACAGCTAAGTTAGGCAGAAATATTTAGGCAGTCAGACAGGGCTGGGGTCTCCAGTGAATCAGGGCAGAAGATGAAAACGCATCAAAACTGTGGCTGGAGGCCTATCTGGAGATTAAAATCACAGTAGCAAGATTTACATACTTTCCTAAGGGATAATCAAAAGTTTGACATTATTGGTTCTACCCTTTTGAGATTTTCCATATAAATGAACCATTATTTTATTAGAGGTGGGTCATCTTCTCGCACCCACTAAGAGTACTAAGACTAAAGATAAGAATGAAACTATAAATTATCAATAAAGTTTAATGATGTCATCCCTATGCCCTTGCTGTTATTGGATCTATATTAGCTAAGCAACTGTACTTCTAATTTTATTGGTTGATTATACTTTGACCCAGTTGTACCCTCCTTGTGATTTTGCTTTATAAAGAAAAGTGGACTCAGAAAAATGGGCTCTATAGCAACTCCCCTCCTATCTCTCAGGAACTATCTCAATACATTTTCCTACTCTTAACCTCTGTTGTTCCTTAGAATTCATTCTTCAATTTTGGGGAACATGAACTTGGTGTATGTGACATCTAGCAGGTTGGGAGTGATGTTTATTTCCCCTATATCATTTTGGAGATTCCACTGAGACAGCTGGAAGAAGGTGAGTCTACTTTTGTTTCATGGATTCTGAATTGTAATTTCATTTAGGTAATAAGAAATTGTCATTCTTTTTACCAGTTGCTTATGCCTTGTCTTTTTATGCTTGTCTTCTATGCCTTATGTTTTTGTCAAATAATGGTAAATTTAAATTAAAACATGGGAAGATTACAATCTTTCTTTGATGGGACATTTTTATTTTTGCAAGCAGGGTCCTGTATTCCTGTTTTGTGTATTGACTTACTAGTTGCTGAATTTATTGGTGTTTCTTGCTTGAGCAGTTTGACTTGCTTGACTGTTATAGTTTTTGTCCTCAGACAAGTGGTGCTAAGGAAAAGTAATGTTAGAGTACCCCCTTAGTGGACTTTGATACTAACCAAAATGTGATTTTCTAAAATGCTGCAAAATGGATTTCTTGATGAAATTTAGGTTATAAAATATGAATACCTTTTATAAATTCAGGACTGCCTCAGCCAATTAATTGTGTCAACATAGCTTCTGACCTTAAATAGGAAAAGATTCACTGAGACAGTCTGGCCTGATCCCCCCTCCATGCTCATGAAGGGGAACATTGAGCCTGTTTTGTCTCAGTTTCCTTTATAGCCTGATCTTCTTCTGGTTTGGAGACCATCTTAACTTTTTTTTTTTTTTTGTGGTACTGGGGATTGAACTCATGACCTTGCACTTGCCAGGCAGGCACTTAGGCCACTGAGCTAAATCCCCAGCCCTTGTCTTTTTGAGACAGGGTCTCACTATGCTGTTCAGGCTGGCCTTGAGCTCACTTTGTAGCCCAGGCTGGTCTCCAACTCACAATGATCCTCCTGTCTCTGCCTCCCAAGTGCTGGGATTACAGGTGTGAGCCACCACGCCCAGCTACAATCTTAACTTTTGAGATTCTTCATTCTCACCTTTCCAAACTGAGAATGATGACTCATGTGCAAATTATCTCATCAACTCACCATGAGTATGAGAGGAGAAGACTTTCTTTTCTTTGATCTCATTTCTGATCTTTTTGGTCACTGTACTTTCCCTGTTTTTGGAGGTATGTTTCTTCTAAAGGTCAGAGAGAAAGAAAGATTCTGAGATTCCAATCTGTCTCAAATTTTCCCTCCTGTACTACAACTAAAACTTTCAAGTTGAGTCCATAGAAAATGAGTGCTTAATATCAAAGACAGGGAAGTCATCTTAAGATGAGGAACATATACCCCACCTCTGGGTCAGATGAAACATCAGAATTTTGCCCATTCAGGAGAACACACATGAAGGCAATGTCCTCACCTAGTGTTCTGGGCACAATTTCCTGTCCAATGAGTATGGGAAATTGAAACCTGAGACTCAGTGGAAAGAACCAACTTCTGGATGATATCAGAATGAGCTATTTTCTAAGCATTATACTTAAGGGACCAAAACATTCAGTTCAGTAGAGAATTTCTAAACTACTACTCTTTTACTCCCTCATACTCTCAAAAATGGCCCAACCTCCTGGCTCTGTCCCCTCCTAAACCTCATTCTTATCATTTATTTCTGCAGGGGAGGGAAGTAATTTTGCTAATGTATAAGTTGTGGTTGCTGGATAATAAGTCTAAGTTTTAACCTGAGAGTTTCATAAGTGTGTTACAGATATAGAGAAATAGAAATGTATACAGTAGATTTTGAGTAAAACTTAGCCTTGTCTTTCTGATAAGGGAGATTGCCTACATGATTAGGTAGATAGCACAAATGTCTCAGTAACTTCTTTGCCATAGAGACCAGAGACCAGGGTAGGACTTTCTGGAGCTATTCTTATTCTCTCTCTCTCTCTCTCTCTCTCTCTCTCTCTCTCTCTCTCTCTCTCTGTCTCTTTCTCTGACATCTTTTCAGGCTAAGAAGTGATCCAACCACTTTCAATCTACCCTTTCCCCCTCTTGCTCTCTTTCAAAGAAATGGAAAGGAGTTGTTCAGGTCTCTTGATCATTGATTTAATTTTGCTAGCAATGCTTCCTTCTTTAAACATGACTGTTACAGTGATAATCAGTAGTAACTTGTACTTTTAGAAACACTCTGGAGATAGGAATGTGAGTTTCCAGAGAAGGCAGGGATGTGTGTCAGTAAGGGTGGCTTGTCTGGTCTGACCTATCTCTTTAGATAGCAACCACCTACCTGCTCTAGTGCAGGGCACATCTGGGGATGCCTTGAGAGTACATAAAAACTAAGTAGGGATTTAAAAAGACACCTATTTTTCCCCTTGTCATTTTGCAAATAGCAGATTCAATATTGAATTATCTTAGTTCATTTAAAGGTATTCTTAAGCACTAGAATTTGTTTGACCCTCATGTATTGAGAAAGAGCTGTTTAATATTTTTCTGCTCTTGTTCATGGCTTGTCTGCCTCCCACCTAGTGGCAAAGTGGAATGCAGAGGAAATTATTGATTATGATGCTATTTTGCAACTAGAATTGTACTGTAAGAGACAGGGAAAATGATCAGAACTATCTTATTCTCAGACTTTCTTTGCATTAAGAGATAGTCCTTATTTGTGTTCAAAGTGTAGATGTAGTCCACAGAAAAGTCAGACACTGCTGCCCTTTCAGGCACAATCTTTTGGAGGTATGTTTCTTCTAAAGGTATTACTGGGCCTAAAGTTCCTCTCCCTTACCCTCTGGATCCTAAGGACAAAGTTTCCAAGTCAACTTTAATTGAAGCCGCTACTATGTTGTATCTACCCTTATCTGATTTTGTTCAAGTTGCTCAAGGACAATATTCCTTACAGGCAGTGGTGGAGAATTTGGCCCTACCCATGTCCAAGTGTCCTTTTCTCTCAGTGATCTCAAACAGATAAAACAAGATTCATGTTTTGTACATTCTGTTGGGGATCCTGTGCATTTTCTACTTCATTTGGTTCCCTGACTGGGAATCACTGGAGTACTACACAATCACCTATGGCAAATTGTCTCCCCCATGGATGGAGTAGGGAACTTAATGGGCTTCACAGAGAACCTCTTGCTGAGCACATGCTGGCAGAACATATCCTATTGCATGGGAGGCCTCCCCACTTGGTCAGCATAGGGCCTCAGCTGGCTGTTAGAGAGGACTAAATGGCATTTGGTAAACATCTGAACCACTGTAGGAACAAGGGCCCTGATTAAGAAGGGATCTGAAACAGAATCTCTGTTTGGAGGGAAACTCATTCAAAGGTCTCCAGAGAACATCAGTTATCCTCTTGT
>RJWT010040438.1:0-12504 GCA_004365215.1 Cuniculus paca
AAACACACCCAGAGACTAATTTGCTTTAGGACTTCCACAGCCACTAATTTCAAGAAAATAAAGCTACAAGTGAATTTTAAAATAAAAGCAATAAGCCTTTTTAGTCTATTATTAAATCTTCAATCTAATTATCATGATTTTCCTCATTTTATTTTTGAAATCCATCACTCAAGTGTATTCACTGTATAAAAGGAGACAATACGCAAAGCAGTAGAACTATCAAACCATTTTAAACGAAATATGAATTTAAGCCTGGGTCTAATGATAAAATTTTAAAAGATTGAATTACACAGGTGTAACTCTAAGAAAACACAAAGCATACACCTTGCATGTATTCTACCAGTGACCCAACTGGTGCTGAGTTTTTCAGTTCTGCAGTGTTTTTCAGCAAGACTTTAGGGAGTTATGTAATAACCTTGCCATCCTCCATCAGCATCTTTGACTCTTCCCTTTCTTCTGGCTTTTTTTTAACTTTTAATTAATTTATTTATTTTTTAAATACAAAATGATAGGGGAGAGGCTTGGCTCTGGATGTCCTGGTCCCATGGTGGCCCCAGCATCTCTTCTGGCTTTTTATTTTTTCTTCAATCAAGCACAAGGACACCCTGAAGCTGGTGTTGGTTAGCTTTGCACCACTATTAAATCCTGTCCTCAGCTACTGATGAAGTAAAGAAAGCTCCTTTCCGTCTCATGGCTCTGAAACTGTAAGTCTGATATTGAGCAGCAGTCCTGTGGGTTGGGCCTCAGTGTGGGCAAAACATCACATCAGGAGCAAGTTTCAGAGTGAGCAGTCACAGCTCCATCTCAAGCCAGGCAGAAGACAGACTACAGGAGACTACAGTCCCATAATTCTTTTCACCTCTTTCCTCATCCAATGACTACAGTGACCTGAGAATCTCCCATAAAGCTGTGCCTCTTACAAGTTCACAGCACCTTCCGATACCACCACCCTGGAGACCACGCTTCTAAGTACACACCCTTGGGGAACACGTGTTTAAACCATCCCACCACCCTTCTCAAACCCACCTGCAGGTTTCAGCCACTTTGGAGCACTGATGTTCAGACTCTGCTCCAGACCAATTAAACCCCAACTCCGAAGGTGGGGCCCAGGCACCAGCCTTATGAAAACTCCTTGGGCTGCTTGGGTGTGCAACTCGCTTCGAGAATCACTGTTCTTGTTGACCTTATTCCACATTGTGCTTCTTGTCCCACTTCTCCTTCTCCAAGCCTTGACTTCCAGCTTTCATTTCTTCACCACCCATCACTGGATTCTGTCCCATGTGTATGGGGACACATTGTCAAAACTGACTGCTCAAGCAATGTGTTGCTTAGGACTTCTTTGGTCATGAGTAACAGAAACTCAACCCAAATTGGCTTCAATGTGATGACAGTGTATTGGTTCACATTACTGAAAGGTCCAGAGGAGGGAAAAACATCAGGTAAGGCTTGATCAAGACATAAATGATGGTACGAGGTACAGATACCTCTGAAGCTCCCCTCTTAGCCAACGTCTCCCTTGTGGCCACAGATGACTACAGCAACTCACACCCTAACAAATGCATCTCTGATGGGAAAATGAATCCTTCTCCCAGATGTCTCTGTGAAGGTCTTTACAGCATAACTAGTTGGCTTCTACTAGGTCCAGGTGCCCCGTGTACATTCATCATGATGGCCAGAGAAGTGTCATGCTCCAAGAGCTGAGGACCATGTCCCTCAGAAGCACTTGGGTTGAAAGTGCTTCCCCAAAGAAAGTGCAAAGCATCATTACAATCTAAAAAGGAGGCAGTGAGAGGATGCTGGCTTGCAAATATTACAACCCTCCATTCCAGGTAGGATGCATAAGCGTTTCCTTCTGAAGAGAAGCAAAGAAGTTGGACCATTCCAGAAAAACAAGCATAGAGATATTTAAGTTAGACTTCCACTGTGGATGTAATGGTTGATACATTGTATCAACTTGAGAAGCTTAGAAGTTTCACTAAGCAACTTAGCAGGGAGCCAGAGTTCTTACTTTGTAAATCTTCTCAGCCTGTGCAAGAGAACGGCATGAAGATAGGGTGCTGCTACACCCACCTTGCAGGGGTGGTAGCCTGCATACAATAAGAGGCTAGTTCTCCCCCTCCTTTTGCTCTTGCTGCTTTTGCTGTTTTCCACCACCTTGAACTGTTGCCCCTGTGCCATGCCACCCCACCGTGGAGCCAGCAGATTATGGACTGAAAACTCCACAAACTGTGAGCTAAATAAACCTTTCCTTTCTTAATTTTGGGTGCTGGGTATTTTGTCCCAGCAATGAGAGAAAAATAAGACAGTGGATATGAGGGTGTCCAGTCGAGACAGATTCTTCAAGGTATAGAAAAGAACCAAACCAGCTACAGTTAAAAAGCTTATTACAAATAGCAAATAAAATATTGCTCTTAATTTACAATGAAGTGTTTAACTACTAGCCCATGGAGTATCGGAATTAACAGAAACTGAAAAGAAAAGGTCAAACGCAAGAAGAAAAACCCTGAAATATTGTACTTGCTTTTTGGATTAGAAATTGCTTTTGTTTTTGATTGTGGCTATACTTGGTACTATGTGGATTATCTAGTCCTATTTTTAAATTAATCAACTTTATTTAATATTTATTTAATAAGTCTCACAAGTATAGAATGATAAAGACCTAAAATTTTCAGTTTTCCATATGTATTTGGCAACACTTATTCCCTGGGGAGGAAAAGAGAGGTCACAGCCACCCTAATGGTGGCAGCAAAAGCATCCCTTTAAAACATCTCCTAAGTCCCCTGACCATTTCTGTAACTGGAAAGTGACATCCATCCCTCTGACTTTAATTGTCATTTTCATTTACACTATTCATGAATCTACATCTCCAGCCCTTATGTCTTTCCTCAAGTTCAAGAGAGAGAGAGAGAAAGAGAGAGAGACCCAGAACACTAAAAATTCATTCTTTTATCCCAAAATTATTGAGTCAGTATTAGAACTCAAAGACTATTCTAGGGACTAGGGATTCAGCAGTGAATAAGAGAGATAACTCCCTGTTCTCATGAAGCCTACTAAAGAAGCAGAATTTAAAAATAAAGCAAACAAACAAAATAACTTTGGAAAGTAGTAAGTTAAGGAAATAAACTGATAGTAATCCAATCAGCACAGCATAGACTAAGGTGAAGAAACGGTGTTCTTTTGTCTGTGCAGTGAGCAGGGCTGGTGTAATAGCCCGACCAGGTTAACCTGGAGTAACACACACCGCGGTGTAAGAGCACGAAAAACACAGCGAACGCCAGTTTCTGCTTCATGCTGCCCGCTCGGCCTAAGGTTGTTAGTAAAACTGCTCGCTGTCGTCCCTCAAGACTGTGGTAGCTTTGTACTCTGCAAGTTAAATAACCTGGAACTACATTGCCCAGAGTTCCTTTCTTCTGCAGCTGCAGAATCGCAGGGGGCCCAGCAAGGTCTGCGCGGCCTCTGCCAGGCAGAAGCAAGGAGCCCACTGGGTTCCCTCAGCCAGCCTCTTCAGAGTCCTGGACCGCACGCATGTGCAGCTCCAGCACAAGGGTGCCAGCTCCCCCTGCGGAACGCTGGCATCGCTGAGGTGACAGGCAGATGCGACTTCCAGGCCATCTTCAGAGGCACCGGTTGTTCTGTTCTTCCTGGCTTCACATTCAGCTTTTCCTCCTGCACACGAGGACTTCGGGCCCAGATCCAGAGGCCACCGCCTTCCATAGATGTCTTGACCAATGCCCACGACTCTGTAAGCTCTTGTCCCACAGCAAATGCCCTGCCCCACATGACTCATGCAGTGCTGTTCCCAGCTCAAACCTTAGTGGAGGCAGGGACCCAAATGGGTACAACAGGATTATGGTTATGAGACAAAAAACCAAAGATCTGGAGGGCGTCACAGCGCCAATTCAAGGCTCTGACCTGAAACTGTCCCATGTCCTTCTGCTACATCTCACTGGCCAGAGCCAGTCAGGGCCTCAGGTGGCCAGTGTGAGGCACCAAGGGCTCCCTACTGTGTGCCCAGGAATGGAGAGAGGGAGAAAGGTGAGGCCGCCGCACTAGGAGCCGTCCAGACAGCCCGCCCCGCCAGAGGCTCTGTGAGTTGAGGGAAGAGGAGGACCAGGCACCTGAGGGACTGGCAGGAAAGCCCTCCAGTCAGAGAGAAGAGGATTTTCAAAGACCCTGACGCCAGGAAGGACTGGGGCTCCTCGGGAAGGCAGAGAAAGCCAGTGGCCTGGGGCTGCACCAGAGCGACCGTGCTGCTCTTGGGTGGGGGTGGAGTTGGAAGTTGGTGGAGGATTTCAGAGCCAGGAGTGAATCTGCTAAGATCCGAGGCAAGAGGTCTCATCCAGGTTGCGGCCTACAGACCAGAGAGGAGGCGTAAAGGCTTTAAAAAGCTGAAGAGCGACGGGGAAAGTACACCTGGGACCCACCAATACTTGCTGGCTTGTCTGGAGGGAGTCACGGCCGTGGAGTGGCTTCAGGGTGAGCGTTTCATTCTTAATGAGGGACCTGAGCCTGTGACCCATCACCTCCTTCCAGGGTCCCTCTCGAATGCCTTTTTCTCAATGACACTGGCTCCTTCAAATGACCTCCGCCGTTCTGGTGGCTGGAGCCCTTGGGTCCCTCTTCTCACCCTGGGCCCTCCTCCTCGGCTTTGGGAGCTGTCACTGGAGGGGCTCACCGGCTCCCCACCACAGAGAGACAAGGCATGGGCTTCCCACCCGCTGTGGCTGCCCGTGATGGGCTGGGCAGGAGAGGGAAGCCCGGAACCCTGGCTCCAGCTGACACCACTTCCCGCTGCAGCTACAGTCTCCATGTGGACGCGCTGGGCTACTCTCCCGCTCTCACTGAGGCCACAGCTTTGCATGGCTTCCTCCCCTCCCGCTCTGCTTCTCTTCCTCCTCCGTGGGCATCCGCTAGGAGCTTGTGCTGGAGAATCCCTGGCAAGGAACCTGGCCAAGGAGTTCTGCTTTGGCAGAACCAGAACCAAAACATGTCTGGGATACAGAGTCACCAAGCTCTTTTAACTGTTTTCTAGTATCCAAGGCTAGACCAGCATTTACACACATGTGCGTGCGCACACACAATGTGATCAAAAATTACCGTGGATGTTTAATAAAAGTTTTTAGAGATTACCACAGTAAAACAGGTATCAGCATTAATCCCCCTCAAAATAGCCTCCCTCACTTTGAGCACACTTACCTGCTAAGTTTTTTGGCGCAGCTGAGAGACAAGGACAGAGATTTTTTTTAAGAAGCCTCTACTGTCGTGTGGGAGGGCCACTGGGGACTGCAAGGACCCCGAGGGAAGCCAAGGCCAGGCGTTGCTTTGTGGGATAGGCATAGTGGTGGAGACTGCCTGAGTGGACAGGTCATTGTGTCGGGAGAGGACTGGAGGACCCTTGGCACGTGCATGAAAGGGAGGCAGGAAGTTTATTTTCTGGGGCCAGGGGAAGGACACGGAAGTTGGTGTAGAAGAGAGAAGCTGTCATTCTAAGGTTTAGCACAATGTAGATCCTGGCAGAGTCCCACACGAGCAGAACCCATCACGATCGTTCTTACCACTTTCTAAAGAAGTTCTCCACACCCTCTTTCGTGAGTGTCTTTTTTATGGCTGCCTGGTTGTCCTGAATCTACTCAAAATGTTTATGGCAACTTCTGTCAAACAAAAACATTATATTGTATCCTTATTCACATTTATTCACCAATGCTAGCACCATATGGCCTCTGGTTCTTTCCCTAAAGTCCTAATGACCATGACAGGTAAATATTTTGAGTGGATTTGGGACATCAAGGCAGACAATAAAGCATCTCAAGACTTCATGTCTCCTTAGGCTGACAGTTTTAATAGAACTAAGTCCAGAATAAGTTTCTAAATTATATCCAAACATAACTACCAAGACAATAAAATTCAAATTTCTCACATTAATTTAATGTGACAAAGGATGCTATTTTCCTGGAACAAAATGGCTGATATTTGGTGTAACAGAAGAAAAATGTAGTCTCAGGTTTGCGATCGTACCAACCTGGTCATGAACATGAGCTTAACCATGTCTCAGTGGTGACCTTGAGCTTCCATTCCACCATCATTCGAGACAGGCACTAGTACTTTTCCACAGTGATGTTGTGTGGATAACTATCCAGAAACACATTGCTGAGAATCTACAACAGAGTAGGTACCCAATAAACAGGAGCCCACTGCCTTACTTTGCATATTTTTATATTCATTGTATGATTTTCTTCCCAACAGCATTGGGAAATTTCCAGTATCATCCTGAAGGTCTGGCCTTTATGATGAGTTGAAAGATCTTGGATTTTCCTGTGACAGATTAATAATCCAAACATCCCGGAAACACTTTTTAATAAGATACTATTCTAGAGAGGGAACATCTGGATCTTTGTCACATCCTTCTCTTAAAAATTATCCTGTCTGTACCCATGGAAAGATAAGAGTCGATAAGAGTTTCATGGCCATGGCTACTGTTTGTTTATATTGTTTGTTTATTTGGCTGAAACAGATATTCAACTAAAAATGTTTTTGCCCATGGAGATTGTCCCAGATGTGTATTATTGACTCAGGTGGACAGAATGGCCGTGAATAGAACTGGCCAGGGATGGTACAATTGGTGAGTCTCTTCCTCCATGGGACAGTAGAATTAAGAACCTTGGTTCCATGACCTTGATGACCATATGCAACTGTGAAGAATTCTAGGAAGCTGACTTGGTCATCATTTATGATTTATTTTGTTTTGGTTTGGTTTTTGCTGAATAGAGACTGTCAAATTTGGCTACACATACAGTTTTCACCATGGCCTGATTTTTCCAAGGCTAAGTAAAACCCAAGGTTTTGCTTGTGGTATCTGGGACAATGCATGCTTCTTCCCACTGAGTGACACTGAAAGACAACAAGAGTCCTGCATGTTCCTTAAAGAATCCGTAACAAAATGGCAATGAATAACAGCCAGCTTTAAAAAGGGAGCTCTCCTTTCACAAGTGAATTTTTAAATCTACAAGGCACAATACTGTCTCCTGCCTTTTTAAGATGAAAGCCACAAGCAACAGGAGATATCTACAGCTCGATGAGTATTTACATCCTTTGAACTGAAAGGGGAGAAATTCCTTTGGAAGGGGATGGGCCTTTGAACTTGAGCAATCAGGACTCACAGATGGACCGTTCTGGTGACCAGCACCAGCAGTCTGTCCAGAAGGTGCTAAGCATGAGGTACACTCTTAACAACTGCACTTCCTCTTGGGTCAGATGAGTTCTTTTTCCTCTCCTCCTCCTCCTCCTCCTCCTCCTCCTCCTCCTCCTCCTCCTTGTTCTTCTTCTTCTTCATCTTCTTCCTCTTCTTCTTCTTTTTCCTGTTAGCAATGGGAAACATTTTTCATTTTATGAAAAAATAAATTTCATAACAAAATAATAACAATAGTTAATACACTGCATATCATGATTTTCAAAGTAATTACTCAGAGTACAAGACACAAACCAAAAAGATTCTTACAAAAAAGAAACAAACAGCTAACACAAATCGTTTTTCTAATGAAGTGAGGTAAACTAGTAGTATAAATTAAACACATTAACATTTATTAAAATATTTTTGAAACAATGGCCTACATAATTTGGGGAAGTATTTGAACTTCTTCCTACCTCCTATTTCCCTTCTATTTTGCTCTTTATTTGCACATACATATTTTTTCTTTTCCTCATATAAAAGAAACTGTATTTGAGCTTGTGTGTCTGACTTATTTCACTTAACATGATGTTCACTTGCATCTGTGAATGTCTCAAGTTGCATCTGTGAATGCCTCATGCTTATCTTTCTTTATGGCAGCATAGTACTCCATTGTGTATAAATATCACATTTTCCTTATCCATTCATCTGCTGATGGGCATATAGGCAGTTTCCAAGATTTAGCTATTATAAATTGTGCTGCTATAAACACGGGTATACGTGTACCCCAGTAACATAATGGGGTTTCTTTTAATGTTTTTTTTATTTTAAAGAGAATACAACAAAACAAAACAACAAATGAAACAGAACAGAGTTAAACACAACAAAGCATTTCAGAACAGAACACTGCAAGCAATACAGGTCTTCAAAACATAATAATACAAGATTAACAGTGGCTACCCTAGTGTCTCTTGTTTTCTTCGAAATGGTTGTTCATACATTCACACACAATAAACTCAAATGAAACAAAATAACATAAAACCAGACAAAACAAAAGACTGAAAGCATTACAGGCCTTCAAATCAGACAACAAGAAATCAACAATGACTACCTTAATGTCTTTTGTTTTCTTCAAAAAAAGCTATTCCTATCTTCTCACATATTGCAATCAAGTAGTAGAAAACAGACTTAAACCAATCAAATCAAAGAATAAAAGCATTATTAGCCTTCAAAACCTTTTCCCCACATTTATTGGGGATTTTATATCTTATCAAGTCTTTCAGTTTCTTACACTAGGGAGACGATGCAGTGTTTACACATGTGAGTTGGATTTATTTTGCTTATGAGTATGGCCTCAAGTCACATCCACTTACCTACAAAAGCCTTAATGTGATCCTTCTTTATAGCTGAATAGTACTCCATTGTATAAAAGTACCACATCTTTTTTATCCATTCCTCAATTGATGGGCATTTGGGTTGTTTCCAAGATTTGGCCTTTACAAATTGTGCTGCTATAAACAATAGAATGGTTTTAACTTTTCTGGGAAGATACCTAGAAGGGGGATAGCTGGGTCAAATGGAATTTCTATTTTTAGTTTTTTTGAGTAATCACCACACTGATTGCCGTAATGGTTGTACCAGTTTACATTTTCAAATAATTGAACAGATTCATTGTGTTCCCTCTATTCTGGACACTCTTCCATATTCTCTCAAAATCTTACAAAGAGTTTTCAGACACGAGCATCAAAAATATATGTGCTTAGTTGTCAATTTAATTAACAAAACGTATTCCGATGGAGTTCATTAACACTGCAGCAGGACTTTCTTATTTCTAAATAATGCCTCTGTATTGGTTAGGAAAGTGTAAGTGACAAGAAACTCAACTTTAACATAAAGGACTATTTTTTCAGATAACAAGAAGGTGGGCGATTCTGAGCTATTTTAGCAGCCTATGTGCGCCAGCGCAAGGATCAAAGCTCTTTCAGACTCCCTGCCACCCCGCTTCATTTGTTACTGTATGTGTTTTATCCTCATGGTCGCCCACTGGTTGCTGAGGCTCCAGCTATCATGCTTAGGTTCCAGGAAAAGAAAGGGAACAGAGAGATCGCATAGAACCAAAAAGAATGTGCCATCCAAGTTTAAATCTGTTTCACACAACTTATCCTAAACACCCTTCTGCTTACATCTCATTTGGTAAAACTGAGTTATTTGGCTATTCCTGGCTGCAAGGAAGTCTTGAATATATTTCTTCCCCAAAGGAAAATCAAGATTTTACTATAATGAAAGAAAGGAATATGGGTAATGTCCAGGAAACTGGAAATGATGATCATATTGCAATCTAGAAATAAGAGTCATCTCTTAATATAAATGCACTTGCATTAAAAATGCAAACCCTTTTTGAGACCTGTGTACTCTGACAGGGTTATAGCCAGAGTGCCCCCAGAGCAGCAAAGCAAGAATGCAAACTGGGTTGCAACCAATGTGCCTTCAACACCAGGGAAGTAATGTCCTTTGGATGGCACTGCCTTTCCTGTACTTATAAACAGATCTCTGAAAATATTTAATTTAAGTAGGTTTTTTCCATCATAAGGTGAGTTCATTCCTGCAGCCTTCATATTAAAGGAAAACTCCTCTTTTAAGTCTTATCAACCCACTGTCTCCCATTTTTAAACTGGAGCTCTGTTCTCCTAGAAAGAGCTCTGAACACATGAAATCACACCCAAGAAGGCAACACACTTCAAAACTCTCACTTTTTCCTGTTTCTCCTGCTTGAATATTAAATCATCAGGGAAAGAACAAGGCCTAACTTGCTCACACATCTCCAAGGGTCTGATGCATAGGTGATAAGCAATAAATATTTTACAATGAATATTTTATATATTTAAAATAAAAAAAATTATTTTGTTAAAAATCACTGTTACTGGAGTTCAAAACAGAAGGAATGATAAAAAATGATGAAAGGCTTAAATTTTTATTACACTAAAAGACACACTGCCATTAAACTCCCTCAAAATATTCCCCTTTGCTTCAAACACACTTATCTCATAATCCTTGCCACTTTCTGAGGCTGTTGTGGAAGTCCTTTTTCCTATCTTTTTAAGATTCAAAAATATAGCCGGGCCTGGTGGCGCACACCTGTCATCCCAGCACTTGGGAGGCTGAGGCAGAAGGATCACTGCAAGTTCAAGGTTAGCCTGGGCTACTAAGTGAGTTCAAAGCCGGCCTGAACTGCATAGTGAGACCCTGTCTCAAAAAGAAAAATAATAGTAATAATAATAATAATAAAAGACTCAAAAATATGGTGAACGCCAATGCCAACCCCATCCTGGGGAAACCCCATGCTGTGGAAACACTGTAGGCCCCTCATCTACCTCATTCACTGGCTCTGGTTCTATGCAACTTCTAGCTCTTTCCCATACTCAAAGAGACCATGAAAGGCAAATGTTTTTGAGTTGATTCAAGACATCGAAACAGCTTGGCAGATTAATTAAAGACGCGCACGAAAAAGGACTCCTAGAACTGCTTCAGAAAGCAGCAAGAATGAAGGGATAAATGTATTCAAAGTGAGAGGGAGAACTCTGAGGGGGATCAAGGTATCTTTTACTGTGATAAAACTTGTTTACTTAAACACAGACCATATTTTTCAGCCACATCTCACAAATTAAAAATAAGAATGCAAACCAAGAAGAAGGCATAATCTTAATTACTTTAAGCAGAAGAGGCATTAAATAAAATTTTAAATTAATTTCTAACAATAATACATGCTTTCTAAAGTTAAGGTGAAAATAAACTTCTAAAACATAATAAAGAATATGTATCTCAAATCAAAAGAACAAATCACACTTTTAAAATCCTAACAACATTCCCATTAAAATCAGAAGCAAGACCTAAAAAAAAACCATCATTTGCCAACATTATTAAACATTTTTCCTGAAAATGTGGCTAATAAAGTTATATTAGGAAATAATTATAAGCATAATTATTAGAAGATATAAGACAAACACATTGGCAGATTATACAGCCACTTTCTAGAAAGTTCAAGAGAATGAACTGAAAAAACAACTAGAAATAAGTTTAGTAAATTACTTAATACAAAACAAATGTTGCCATTATGCCGGCAATAATCAAGAAGTTTGTGATATAATCTGGATGAAAAATGCAGGTTTTAACATCCACACTATTATCTCAATATTAAAGTAGAAATGGAAACAGCGAATTCAGTAAAATTATTTAACCTCACTAATGTCAGGCAAGCAACTTTTCAGAAACCCTGACTGCCATTCACCTGTGCCCAGGGCGTGCGGCAGTGAGGGCTGCATCTTACCAATCACCACTACCACAAAGGTGCACGTGCAAAAAGCTTCACCTGGGAACCATACCGGAAGCCACCTGTGTCTTCTGCCCACAGCATCTTCATAAAGATGTGCCTCTCTCTCATTTAGCTCCACATTCTACCTCAGCTTTAAATCTGCTACAAGATGATGCCCTTTCTTTTCTATTTGCCTTTCAAAAGTGAATTTTGTAAGTGATACATTACCTTATTTTTGCAGGAATTCATGTTACTTTCCAACCAAATCTGTTTTAAATCAATCAGACCAAGCTAGAAAGGCTATTCTACTTCTATCAATATACCTTGATCTCTGAAGAAATACCTTAAAAAATGTTTATAATGGGATTAGGCAATTTTATTTTTATGCTTTTATTTATTTTTTCATATTTTTCACATTGATTAGGTTTTATTTTTAGAATTCAAAAAAAATCCTGATCTATCCCTTTGCTTTATCCTCCATGTCCTATCTCCCAGCAAGTCTTTCCAGGGTACATCTCAAATATCAAATCTTCAACATACAACTTGAATCCTTCCAGCACGTCTCTGTAACACAGCCATCTGGTCCAAGGCCTAGTCACCTCCTTCTAGGTAGCTATAATCCTCCCTCTCCTGCAGAAATCAGTTTTCAATCCAATACAGGTCAAAAAAAGCCCCTGGAACAAGACCTTTCTGTATTCTTAGAGGAAGTGAATCTTGCGAGTGGGTGGGCAAAATGCAGGAAGAGGCAGTGCTGTGGGTTCTATCAGGACAGGAACCACAAGGTCCTGCCCCCTAAGAGAGACAGGAGGGTGACCAGGACCAGACAGGTCCATCCCCAAATCACACTGATCCTCTGCACATTCCCTCTTTCATGGCTTAATTGAAGTAAGGTCTCTGCATCCAGCAAAAACAGACTAAAATAATAAACCGATAAGCACAGACTGAATGTCTGTAAACAGAAGAGTAATAAGTGAGTACACAGACTAACACAAGCTCTTATGGATTAAAAATTGGTGGTCAACTTAACACC
>RJWT010040439.1:0-12481 GCA_004365215.1 Cuniculus paca
CACCTGCCAAGCAGGAGTAATTACAGCACCTAAGGCAGCCCCTCCTCAGAAAAGAGTTGGCTCCTAGGAACTAAACTGTCCCTCCAGCCAAAAGGATTCCTCCCGATGGTGGAAATCAAGACTGAGATAATGATCAAGCACACCCAGCGCACCACAGCAGCCCATATGTCTGGTCCCCTTTCTTTATAAGCAGGCCAGTCTGCAGTTCACCAGACTGTGCCCCTCTCTTTGCTCAAACTGGCATCCTCTGCCTATTTTTCCTTTCTTTCTAACTCTGCTTGTTAAACCTGATTCTCACTGATACATCCTGAAATTATTTTTGTGGTACAAAAGTTGACAAACTTATCCCATGGGAATGGGGAGTTGAGGCCCCTATCTTCTCTTTGGGGGAGCTTCTGGGACCCTGTCTGGTGATATTACTAATATGTATTTTCTCTTGCAGAAATGATGAAAGCCTGAAGAGAGAGAGACAGAGAGAGGAGGAGATAAAAGTAGCTTTCTCAGTTTGTTCTTTCAGCCAGGTTGTGAATACAATACTCTCATGACAGATTATACACACAGAAACACAATTCCTAGCTTTCTGATGCATTTACACTTGGTGTTACAGGATTTTTTTTCTTTTTTTCCACTTTAGTATGAATTCATTCCCTGGCATCTTTTCAAAAATTTCCCTTCTCAAAAGCCTGGTTTTCACAGCCTCATTGTTTACAATGAAGGCTTTCAAAGTTTCCAGCTCTCTTCTCATTCTGCTTTCTTGGCTTTTGTTTAGAAGTAGATGGAACGGCTGCAAAGCCTCTCTCAGGAGGACGGCTGACACTGGAAAGTGACTTTGTCATGTGTGAGTCTGTACTTTAGGGAACCTTTGCAACTTCCCACCCCATGAGTCTTCTTCCTTAGCATACTTTCCTGGTTTTGAGAAGCCTTTGTCTGAGAGCTCATTTAGAGCAGTGTAACCAAGTGGAAAGATGTGGAGCTGAATGTCAGGGAAGGGAGGGAGACACCGCATGGCTAATGCCTTGCATACTCACCCTGTCCCTGCACATTCCAGTCCACGGTAAAATAAATAAAATAATCCCCTTTGCTTTCTATCTCTTTCTCGCTTCCACCCTCATCTTTCTTGTCCTTCTTTCTTTTTACGCTTTGAGGATTTTTGAAGGATACATTACATGCTATGCCAAAATCTTTATGTAAGCAGCACAATTTTTCTTAACTAAGGAAAGACAAATCAGTGCTGCAAAGATAAAATCTATGAAGGGGAATTTCAGGGTAAATAACACGTTTATTAAGGTTTTACTATGCCCTAGTTTTTGTGTCAGGAACCCTATGTATATTTTTTCGTTTATTCTTCAGTATAATAAAAATATCCTGGAGGCTGGAGCAGGAGGATCACTGTGAGCTCCAGGCCAGCCTAAGATACATAGAGAGTTTAACGCTGGTCTGAACTACATGGCCAGACCCTGTCTCAAAAAAGAAACAAAACAGAACTAAACAAAAACACATCCAAACCAAGAATATCCTGTGCCAATTACACAGACAAACAAATAGGCTCGCAGGTTTTTGGTTATATTTTGTATCAATTTTGTTAAATCAGGAGAAAGAAGATGAAACACAAATGTTGGTTTTAACATAGGGGAAAATGAAAATGTTTGGAATATTGCAAATGTACTAAATACCTCTGAATTGCTAGCTTGAAAATAATTAATTTAACTTCACTTTTGAAATGTCATTTAGTTATATTTTATATTAAGAGGAAAATACCCAAATAATGCCCCCTAAATGTGGAATTGTTGAGGTGAGAATAATATGTGAGAAAAACAAGGTATGAAATTACATTTTTATCAGGGATCTTAACCTGCTGTCTCAACATGTGAACAATGCAGAAAACTCACATTATTATAAACACATGAGATGAGTGCTCAGTCCAAAGCAAGTGGGAAAGACCATTTAATCTGTTTTCCCCAAGTCCTAAATCAAATCTTGAAGCTTGATTCAAAGGAAATCTGACAGTTACAGAGAAAAATGTCCAAGGCAAGCAGGAAGAAAAACTTTTTTCTCATTTCTGAAATCATTATAGCAATCGTATAAATTTATGGGGTGAGATGTTATAATGTGTTACATGGATTTAGTATATAATGATCAAATCGGGGGAGTTAACATTTCTCTTTCCTTAAACTTTTTGTAGAATTTTCAACAAATATGCAATTAATACACATATTAATGGAGTGTAATGTAATACTATAATTCATATATACAGTATGTACAGATGAATTCAGGGTAAATAACATTTCTGTCTCTTCATTATCAGTTTGTATTTGGAACCTTCCAGAGTTTTTTTTAGTTATCCATAAAATCTATACTAAGTTACTGTGAACTATAACCACCTCAGTGTGCTGTGCAATACTAGCACTTACTCCTTCTGTCTACCTGTATTGTGGTGTCCGCTGCTTGCTTTTAAAAGACAGCGTTTTTCAGTAAACATAGTATCATCAACCGCCTTCCAATCATAAAATAAACATTGAACAATTTATTGAACAACCCCAAGTTCATCTTTATGTGTAAAATGCGGATGAAAATGACACTTTCTTGGCAAGAATTTTTACCAAATTTAAATGACCTTGAGAATATTAAAGAACGTTAATTGTATGAATGGAGTCACCAATAGTGACGGCGGAGAGAGAGCTGACAGGAGAGAGTCCGCTAGCGATTATCCTCCAGAAAACTGTCTGTCCCTTGTCCCTCCTGGCTCCAAAAACTAAGACTTAAGAATGTTTTAGGTGCTGAGTGTCTCAGTCAGAGTTAGTAGGAACAGTTCTGATTAGCTGTGGCTGACCCAATAGTCAGGAACCCAACCAAGCAACTCAGCTATTTCACTTCCTTAGTAACAGAGAAAGGAAAATGAAGTGGAGACTTCAAATTTCTCCACTCTTAATGTTCACAGTAGCACAGTTTTTTTTCCTTAAACTCCAGTGGGCTTAATTACCACTACTGTACTGTCCTAACTGAGAACTCGGTAGTTAATTTTGCCAAATTAATTTTACAGTACAATCATGTTTACTTTTTCATCTTTGTTTTAGCTCATCTTTTTCTTCATCCTTCCTTGATTTACCCATTCTAAAAAAATCTTACTTAACAAGCTTGTGGATATACTCCCATATTTTTCTCTGTGCTAGACTGACCCCACAGACATTAACACAAATACAAGTTCTTACCTATGCAGATTTTGTCATTGTTCTTCATATTTCTCCACCTTTCTTTTTGTCATTTAAATTTAGTTTGTTGTAATGTATGTTCATTAACCGCCATAATGCTAATTAATTCTTTTAATTATGTTATGCTACATAGCTACATAGTACTTTCAGAATTTCAAGATATTACTTTATTCAAATATTCCTCTAAATATGGGCATTGATTGTTTTTCAATTTTCATGTTACACAGAAAAATTCTATCACAAATATCCTTGAACACATCAATAAACCTGATACTTACTGGGACATAATCTATAAGTGTCTTTGAAGTTACTGAATCAGTGTATATATTTTTCTAAAGTTTAGAAAATATGTTTTACACAGAGAAGAAACCAAAAACTAGACAAAAACAGTTTTCTTAAACATTATTTATCTATGTTTTTATTTTTCTATATTTCAAGTCCATAAGCAGTGAACTTTATAAACTATTATGGATGCGTATTTAGATCTCTGTAGGAAGTAATTGTCCTTTGTAATCATGTGTAATGTAGTAGACATTCCAGATAACCACACATTATAGTCTATGTACATGCATGGATAACAGCCCTTAGTAAAGATAAAAATATCCTTATATTGATATTTTAAACATATGACAAAAAGAATCGAAAAATTTCCAGATGAAGAATGCTAGAATTTAGGGCTTGGAAAGGGAACAGTTAAGACCAGAATACCTTTCTACCTTTATTGATTCAATTTCATTCCATAAGTACTCTATGCTTTCTCTCATTGATTTTTCGTAAATACCACATAACAAACTATCTTTTCTGAATTTTTTGAAAGCATGTCTTAAGAGAAGTTTGTTTTTTAATTTACCCAGAAGTCTATAAATTCTCAAAAGTGATTTAGAGGGTCAGAATTATTTGACTGGTTACAGATGATTTCTTCAGTTTCTTCGGAGAATTCTGGCAGAGAAAATAAATTGAAAAGTGAGGGCCATACCAGCCTGAAGAAGAAGACAGGCTACTTGGATGGTGGAGAGGATTATCAGTATTCTGGGACATCCTGGATCACTATGTCATATTTCATAATCAGTAGTGACTATGACACATGTTGACCAGCATTCGAATGACAAATTACGTCAAGAAAGACTGAAAAGTTTCATCTGCTGAGGTCCCCAGGGTGCTGTCAGAATAAAATTTAGAAATACTTTTACAGTTCACCATGAATGTAATTTAAAAAGAGTTTTATTTGCTTTCAACAAAGGGTCACTTTTACCATCACTAGAATTGATAATAAACATTTGTTCCTTTCTGCCTTGAAGCAGGTCTCAACTTTGATTTAACTCTCTTGGCTGTTTCCAGGAACCATAGATTTGTTGTTATGAACTTTGAGATAGAGAACACATTTTTAATAGTTTTCAAATTTTTCCAACATTTTGAAAGGTTTTAAACTTTCCAGCAAATGGGAAGTTTTGGATTGATGGGTTTATTGAGATTTTCATTTTTTGGTATTAGGCTGTATGACTTTCAATTAAGTAATACAACATGAGTATATTTGTCTTTGAAGATGGCATTTTACAAAGAGAATTTAAAATAAAAAATGTTATTAAATGTATCAAGTAAATATATACCCATGAATCAAACTACCACAAAGTATATATTTAGATACTGCAATTCTGTTGTTTTGACTTTATTCAACAATATTCTGAATTACAGATGTGTTCCCTTATGAGTTTTTTGTTCAAATGGCAAAAAGTGAGTCAAGGTTATTCAATATATATGCATTTGTTACATGCTCAGTGTGAAGCTTGTTTCATTTGGTAAAGTGATAAAATGAATATAATTTTTGTATCAATGAAATATACTTTAGTAAACCAATACAGAAAATCGTAAGACCTTATCAGGAATGATTTTAAAACAGTGCGCTAGTTACATTTCTGTAACTGCAACAAAATACCAGAGATAAAGAGCTCATGAAGAGAAAAAAGTTATGTTGGCTCACAGTTCTGGAGATTCCAATCTGTGATCCACTTCTGTTACTCTGGGACTCTGATCAGGGCATACACCACTAGGGGCATGTGGTAGAAGAAAATCCTTTACCTCATGACTGGGACACAAAGCAGGAAAAAGAAGGCAGGATTCAGAGTCCATCATCTGCTTTGAAAGTGTGCCCCAATGGTTTAAAAGGCTCTCCACCACTTCCCAATAGCTCTTCCCTGGAGACCAATCCTTTAAACGTGAGCTTTTGTGAGACATTTAAGATCCATACGAGAACCGCTCTGTACCAGACAGTTTTAAGCATGGTTTTATATCATGATGCAGTTTAAAGTACATTATCTGCCCTTCCTCCAACAAGTACAGACCTAGTTTTAATGAATGATATTTTATGGTTGTTCAACAACTAAATAATAGAGTAAAAGATCTTTAGGAACTGGGTCTAGAATTCAAATCTGTAGTTAATAAAAAACGAGGGCCTTAAACACTTTGTATCTGAGCCAGGTATAGGTTTTTCCATTAGAAGGACAACCTGGGATCTTGAACCTTTCCACCCTCTGTTAAAGATGCTTAGGTTGCTGCCTAAAAGACTGCAAAAAATTGCCACTGAACATGATCCCAAATTCCTTTAATGCTCATGTAAACCACATACATGGACACCCTCATCGCAGACATAGCATATTCTAATTAATTTATAGAAAGGTTTTGAAAATTAGAATTTAAACGTCCTTGAAGTGTTCCTGTTTTGAATATTACTGACAACATAAATTTTGTATAACATTAACTGGAATGAGCTATTATCAGTACTTTCCTACACAGTTGCATATGTTTTTTATAAATAAAACACACCAGCATTATAAGTTATTTTTATGATGAATGCTATCAATTTCTTTTTATAGCAATTGGACAATATAAAAGTATATTCCATAAAATAAAAGTTATCTAGTGGAAATTGTTTATATACTACAAGGACTAACATGGAAGTAAGGGAGAAATATATATATATATATATATATATGCAGATATATATGTATTTTTTTTTTGTACCAGGAGTCAAACTCATGACTTCAGGCTTGCCAAGCAGGTGCTGTGACATTGGGCTGTATTCTCAGCCCTAGGGAGCAATATCTTTATGTTTCTATGATGAAACAGAGCCTGAAGAGAAATACACAAGATTTTTCACAGTATGAAAATCCAGCTCTAGGGAGTAATATCTTTATAAATTCATTTATAGAAAGATTTTGAAATTTTAAAAGCAAAGACCAAAAAATCCTAGATTTAAAAAAAAATGTTAATTGCAGAGTTCATGACCAAATAGATCTATATCTATAATAAATTTAAAGATTCTTTATTGTAACAAATACTCTGGTGTTGTCCATCTATGAAGCTTAGGAAGGTTTAACACAGATTTCAAGAGACTAAGTCAAACAATTGCTAGTCATCTAACAGTAGAAGGGGCTAGAATCCAATATTTGATATTGCACCAACAAAAGAGAAACTAATGACCAAATCAATTACAAATGGCAAAACATAAAAAATTACATACTTTTTCAATAATTCAAATTAAGTTTAAAACAAAAATGGGTAATCTACAGGAGACAGAGTACATTCAAAATGTGGCAAACTAATAAACCAAGATCTTGAACATATCAGGAACTCAACACCTAGTCACCTTGGGGAACACTAAGAATATGCAGGCTCTAAGAAATAGGTTGCTAATTCAAAATTATGCAAAATTAAAGGCAAATATTAATAGTGAGTTAGTATCTCAGAATAAAACAGTCTTAATGCGTGAAGAATCAAGAATCAGAAGTGAGTTAAAAGTAAAGGGCACTGCTGAGTCTCTAGGTGGAAAGTAATGAAATAGTATCAGGAGTAGCAGGATACAAGAAGGGAAAGTTTCACTGCACAGAAAATTAAAAAAGGTGATGCCTACGTCACACACAGATTAATTATTCATTTACACATTTCTCTTTGTTTTCATATTAAACAAAGGGGAAAGCTTCATGCTTGCTGATAGACTGGGCTCTTTTGCAACAAATAATGCTTATTGAGAATAACTAGAATCTTTATAAGCTAGAAAATAAGATAATTCATCAATTATTAAGTCAATGTTCATGTATGTAAGTGTCAATAGCTGAAACAAAATTCGTATATTTTGAGTTAGGAAAGAAAATTTATACAAAGGAAAGTAAGTATGTGAATATGATATTGCCATGTAACAAATCATCCCAAAATGCAGTGACTTTAAATAACATTAATCTGTGATTACATATTTACCTTTGGGGAAGTTACAGGTGATCAGTCCAGGTAGCACTTTTCTGTGGTTGCTTTTCTCCATCTTTTTGGGAGCAATCCTGAGTTATCTCAAGTATATTATTCTCTGGGTGATTGTAAATGGCAAGTGGAATCATTGGAGGCTTCTTCAGTCCAAGGCTCTTTTATTTGAACAACTAAAACTACCAGTCCCAGCCATGGGGAAGAGGAAGAGAATCAAGAAGACAAATCACACCTTCCTGTGAGCCAGGTTGAAGCCATGGGGAATGAGAAGAGAATCAAGGAGCCAGAACAAATCTGAAAGGAGGGAAAGTACATTCTGCCCAAGGTGAGTTGAGGACATGCACATCCATTGAAAGAAAAATTGTGTCAACAGTAAAATATGACATAGTTAAAAATTTGTGAGGTCTAAGAAAAATGTAAGCCAGGCTATTGGAGGTAGTGTAGGAGCAAAAAGATTCTTCATCATGAACTCAGGTAGAATCCCATTCATGCAACATGGTACCTACCACCTGACTGACCTCTGATTTCTGCAAATGTGTTATTCTAGAAAGATATAGATATGTATGAGAATTTTGATTATCTTACCTGGATTTCTGGGACCCCATGTCCTAGGAGTAAATAGGGAAAGTACAATTAACCTGAGAAGTGATGTTCATATTTTTGTACCAGCTTACTCTCAGGCAACTAAATCTATTCTTGTGAGACTTCACCCACTACCTGAGAGTAGCACAGACCTCTTCCTGAAGGTGATCATGATGCAGTCACCTCCCATTAAGTACTATCTCTTAAACCTTTCAATGCTTATTGCAGTGGAGATTAAACTTCTGATGTATGAAAATCTGGGAAGAGACTGTACAAACAATGGCAGATCTAGTGTCAAGCTGATTATTTCTAGTGAGACCAACAGACATAGTCTTACCAGATTGTGGAGGAAGAAATGAATATAATGCTGAAGGACTAATGGGGGAAAAAAGGTAAATTGAAGGATCATTTTAGTTATTAGATAAAATTTTAAATTATTAGAATAAATACAAGTTACTCACCAAAATTTTTTAGATAGTTTAGTCTTTGTTGTTGAAGACTTTAGAAACAATTGTGCCTTCTGCTTTTGTGCTTAGAGACGAAAATGCCAAGTCATCTTCAGAATATTTGCTATTCTTGGGGGAAAATAACATCCCTTAGTTATGTAAATGTTAAAAGAGTAGTAATCCTTACACTGAGGAATAGTTATAAAAGAAAATTTTAACAATTTCTTAAGGTTTAACTATTTTCTTTTCCTTAGTATGTGGGATTTTGATGATGAGAGAGACATTGGGACTGTCTCCTATAAGAAGAGTAACCTATCCATATTGTGATTATCTAGTAATTTTTTAAAAAGTCATTTAATGAAAGCAAATACAGAATCAGTGAAAGCAAAGACTTGAGAAGCATTTACAGTGTGTCAGTGCTGATTTGACCAAACTGTATCTTTCTCCAACTTTAACACTGATACTATCACCCCCCTACAATGAAATCAAGATCTTATATTTATTCATGATCCTTGTGTTAATGCCTACGGGGGATAGCAGATAGAATTGTACTATATTCCCTCCCACTACTGTTCCTTGCTCTACCTGTACATGTGAGACGGTGATTTTAGTGATGAGGTTCCTCCATCTCCTAGGAACTGGCTTTGAATAAATCCTTTTGTTCATTTTACCAAAATAAGTGACTTCCTTTTGATATAGGGGTAATAATCTAACTCCCAACTTGCTAGATGTTGGATATGCCAATCTTGTGTTCTCCAAAATTGAAGAATGAATTCAAAGGAACAAAATAGGGTAAGCATAGGAAGAATTTATTGAGAGACACAGGAGTGGACCTGAAAGTGCATTGTCGATTAGGCCAAAAGGAAGTTTTATAGCACAAAATCGCTATGTGAATACAACATCATGAGGTGAGTACAACATGGGTATCTTGGTTACTTTTCTCTCATTGTTGGGACCAAAAACCTGATGCCCAGAATGAAGGAAGGGAAGGTTTATTTAGCTTACATTGTTTGGAGGCTTCCGTCCATACTCAGTTGGCTCCACGGAAGGGTGGTTTGGCTGAGGGGCAGTCATTCATGGCAGCTGCAAGCAATGGGAGTGAACAGAGTGAAAGGGGAAAGCGCGGTTCCTTCCCTCCCTTATATTGCATGGCAGCTCCCCACCTCTGGGCGGGTGCAGCACTCACCACCAATCCCAGCACTTGACAATGAACCAATCACAAATACTAGACTCAGCTGGCTCCATGACTGCATGAGGCTTTGAGGGGACTCTTAAACAAGCCTTAACATCAGGCCAAAACTACTGTCAATCTATAAGATTGTAAGTGTAGCCTCTTGGGTAATAGTGATCCAATAGAAAAGCAGGTCACATAGCAAGTGAACATGGAAATGGCAAGGGACTTTCAGGAAAGGATGGATTAGGAGGTCCTGGCCACCCACCTGGGTGACTGATGTCTATTTATACTTTAGTGGACCAGGTGACACCAATTATAGTATAATCTGTAATTTACTGCATATCCCTTGGGGAGATGTGTAAGCCTGCTCATTCCATCTTTAATTTGAGGCCTGGCCTTTGACAGATGCACCCCACTCACAATTGCATCATGTTGTCATCTTCTGTGCTGACTCCCCCGAGGGCCTTGACCTGTGTGACAGTCTATAATATTTCTACCTAATTTAGCTGTCTATAATACTTTGATTTGGTCAACAGCAAGCAAAGAAACCTGAGCGTATTGACCTCAGTGGCTGGTAACATATGAAGCAAATGTAAGTTTTACTCCAGGGCATTGGTCCTCAGAAAAGAATTTGGTTTGGGGCATTGTGAGGCTCACATGTCTGCTAGACTGTCAGACACCCAAATCAAAATGTCAGTACATTCTGGGATTCGAAACCTTACTTGGGAAGACTTCACTAATCCTAGAAACTGGAGGGAGAGGGACTGAAACGGCACTGAGTAAGCTGTCCAAAGCGTCTTCCTGCCTCTAAGCATTTGATCTATGGCATTTACATTAGGATACTTGAACTATACATTTTTTTCTCTTGCCCTTTGCATGTGAATCTTTTAAAAATCTTTTTACTAATTTTACAACCCAAAATTGTCTTTCCCACAGACCGGGAAGCATCCCTTTGAAATGTAATCTCAATTAACAGCTTGAGAGGGAGGCTAATTGAGGTACTGAAAGAGCATTTATTTGTTAGCAAATCTGCCTCCTATCACGTAGACAGGGGAAAGCTTTCCATTAGGCCAATAGCAAAGGTGAGTGACCTAAGATATTCCCATTCCAGTGCTTAAAACTCCAGCCCTTTGTTTCAGTGGAGTTAATCTGAGACTGGATCCCTCTCTCTCTTATCTATTGCAACAGCCATAAGTGAAGTCTTTGCCCGATTAAATTTCTCAGTGCAATGTTTGCTTTTATGATAGAGATATTTTTATCTCTACAGGAGCAAAAGGGTCTGTTCAGGATAGATAAATGGGATCATATTGAAACACCACTAATCTTCTCAGGATATTTCAAACAAGTAAATACTAACAAAGGACTTATATATGTAAATGTTAGTGAGCTGTTAGTTAACTACCAGATTTCATAACACTTTATAGTAACAATGGAAGGGGTAGAGTACCAATTGCAGGACATACACGTGCATTTTTATATTGGACTTTGAAAGGAATCATTAACACAGATCAGCACTCGAAAGTCTAAGTTCAGAAGAATTTCAGCTGATACCGAGGGACCCAAAACAGTAGTTTGAAAACATGAAACTGAGAAATGAGTATTATATATTACCTCTGCTTTAAGCAAAAAATTAAATGACATTAAAGTGTCCTTTAGGATCCTATCTCTTTAGAAAGATTTATTAAGACATAAACAGGGTGTCTGACACATATTTTTAAATTATGAAACCTTTTAAATAGTAAAATACAGAAGAGAAAATAGGCATGCTTCCACTATCAAAACTAGAGGCAATACTTTGTAATTTTTGTGCCAGATACTGATTTTGTTTTCTATATGTATCATAATAGAAGATATAATGAGGAAATTCTTACATTTTTCTTTTAATTTTTAAAAATTTGATGTAAAGTGCATCATCTTTTAGTTTATATTTTATAATTATATCAAAGTTGTGCATCATTTTGTAAGTTATAATGGCAGTTTGTTTTTTTTGTCTGAGAATTATATTTTATATCTTTCACATCTTTCTACTGGGTTTTCACTTGTCTTCTTGATTTGGAAAACCTACTTGATTACTCTGTGCTTTGCAATATCTTCTCACCTTGACCCATTGTCTTTCAATATCTTCTCACTGTGTCCCATTACTATTATCTTTCAGTAGTAATGGAGGAAAACTCTGTATTTTCCCTTTATTATTAATTTTATTTCATCACTTTTTCATTGGACAGGTTTGGAGAAGGGCTTCTAAAGTGAAGATGGGGAATATTGACTCCTCACCAAGAAACAAGATTGCAAATTTGCTGACTGTGATTGCAGAATAAATAAAGAAAGAAAGAAATAAGTGTCAGTAAAAAGCATAAAGAGGTTTATTAGGCAAAATTCTAACATGCACATTCAAAAAAAATAGACCACACATGAAAAAAAGAAATAGGGAAAGAACGGGAAATAGAGAAGTAAAAGAAAGAGAAAGAGAAAGGCACTTAAGGCCCGGTGCTGGATGCATTTATGAAATTTGGGTTGGTAATCTGCAAAATTGTGAATCTTTGGGAAGAGGGGATTCAGTTTACAGATGAAAATGATTAACCCTTCTACAGAAGGTTATTAACCATTCACAGCGACAGCCACCAAATGTAATAGAGTGGTAACCCATTCATAAGAAAAAGGTCCACTTTATAGGAGAAAATTGATGATCTGCTCACTGATGGGAAGAACCAAAGCCTGGGTTTGTGTTCTGAAGCTGAAATTTTTCTTAAAAGCATGATTTAAAAATTCTCCTTGTCTTTCTTTTTCCTATGTTTATTTCTTCTTTCCTACCTTAGCTG
>RJWT010040440.1:0-12492 GCA_004365215.1 Cuniculus paca
GGGACTGAACTCATGATCTCGCACTTGCCAGGCAGGTGCTTAGGCCACTGAGCTAAATTCCCAGCCCTTGTCTTTTTGAGACAGGGTCTCACTATGCCGTTCAGGCTGGCCTTGAGCTCACAACGATCCTCCTGTCTCAGCCTCCTGAGTGCTGGGATTACAGGTGTGAGCCATAATAAGGGAGAGTATAGTGCTGGGGATTGAACCCTTTGCACTAAACTACATCTCTAGTAACTTCCCCTGCCCTTTTCTCAGTAAATCACTAAGCTGTCCAGGCTATACTCAAATTTGGATCCTCTTGCTCAACCTCCAAGATCACTGGGATTACAGATGTATGTCACCATGCCCAGCTATCATGCCTTACTTTTATTTTTTATTATATTTTTTGAGACGTAGTTGCTAAATTAAATTAAAGTTGCTAAAATTACCCAGGTTGGGCGTGAATTTTTGCCCAAAATTACTCTTACTTCAGTCTCCCAGAATACTGGGATTACAGGCATGTACCACTGTGCTTAGTTTAGCAGCTCTGGATTTTTAAATGGTAGACTGAGCACTTACTGCTTGGAAATTATATTATCTTATTTACTTTTCATACTAAAACAAATCATGATTTAGCCCCAACACTGTGAGAATATATACATGGTGGTGCTGGGGCCTCTGTATCCTGGAGCCTCATTTTCCATGTTTCTAGTAGTCTGGTAACACTAATGACACATATGTGAACCAATGAGGGGGATACAGGAGAATCACCTTACATTCAAAATAGCTCAAGTTTACTCCCAATTTAACTTAATTCTCTGAGCAGTCTTTGCCATATTCTCTTGATCTTCATTTCTTCACAATGGCCATTCGTCTAAGTAATTTAAACTAGTGTATTCAGGTCTCTCTGATTTGTAATCCTATACACTGTCCTATCAACCTCTTCTGACTTCTGCCCTGCAGGAATACTGACTGTCTAAGGCTTCCGCTTTTAGAGAGGGAAGCATCTGGGAGTGGATCACCTGTCTAGATATTGTAGGTTGGCAGTTAGCTGTGGCCTCTTAATCACCACTTCTCGTTTCTCTCCGCCTCGCAAAATGCTATTCACACTTCTTATTTATGATAGAAGGTAAACCTACAGGTGATAATCTTTGTGCCTGAGTGAAAGAACTTGATTGTTCTTACTTACTTACAGGGCTTTCAAGATTGTTCAGAGTTGAAATAAGTTTTACTTGGTATTTACCTGGAGATGACCCTAGATTTCATCAGCATTTCCCCTCTTACCTTAGCCCTGTAGGAAGATGGTGCCTAGGTTTTCTTACAGAAATCCTGTTCTAGTCATATGTGGTGCTGCACATCTGTACTCCAAACACTAAGGAGGTAAGGCAGGAGTTTAAAGCCAGCCAGAGCTACGTAGATTGTTCAAGGCTAGCATGAACTACACTGTGAAATCATGTCTCAAATTAAAAAAGAAAAAAGGAAAAAAAGCTGGACATGGTGGTACACCTCAGTAATCCTAGCACTGTGGGAGGCTGAGGCAGGAGAATTGAAAATTTAAGTCTAGCCTGGGCAGTTCAGTGACTGAGCAAGATTCTGTTTCAAAACAGAAAAGGACTGGAGATACAGCTCAGTTCAGAGTCCTTAGGCCCATCCCCAGTACTACCCACCCGCTCCCCCCAAAAAAAAGAAAAGAAAAGAGAAGAAAGAGTGAGTCTTGGTCAACCATTTAGAATTCAGTCAGGTACCCAACCACCTACAACCTACAACCTCTATCTCCCAATGCCGGTTATGGGTCTAATGAGTTTTTGTCCTCTCAGCATTGAGTTCTAATCCTCTAACAGATGGCAAGCCTTGTGTTTATTTTATTTGTAGTAGGAAGACTCCTACCTTCCTCTTTCATTACTTTCCCATTGCTCTCCTTCCCCTTCCCCTTCTCCTTCCCCTTTCTCTTCCTCTTCTTGGAACTGGGGATTGAACCCAGGGTCTCATACATGCTAAGTAAATAGGAGGGATCTTTATCGAGACTAATAATCATGCCAACAATCAGTTGCAGGCCCCTTCTTTGAGCTCTGTTCGGTGTTTTCACATGTCCTTGGTGTCTGCTTTGATTGCTTGCTCATTGTCCTGTATTTAGACATGCTAAAGATGAGCATACTCATCTTCCCCAGTTAAAAAAATGTCTACAGGAGAAGTCATGGACTTTCTGAACTGATAACAGTTTTTGAGGTTACTAAGAGGCCAGTGCCTTTAGACTAGTTTTTTGGTTTGGTTTGATTTGGTTTTACAGTGCTTGAACCAGGACTTTGAACATGCTAGAGAAATATTGTACCTGTGAACTGTATCCCTAGACCGTGCAGCTGTTTTGTTTTCGCTTTCTTGTTCAAATATGCAAGTGATTTTTTGTTTGTTTGTTTGTTTCTTTTTTTGTATCAGGAATCAAACTCAGGCCCTTGTGCTGATGAGCTATATGCCCAAGCTCATAAGTGGGTGTTTTTAGTAACATTGATTCATGTTTTTAAATTCCCACAGTGATACAAAAGGCTTATATATAAGATTTCCTGCTAAGCGTTCAGAGATCTCAGGCCATTTATTCTACAAACTCAGAAACTGTTGAGGTTTCCTTAAGGCATTGAGCAGCCCCTATTATCATGTGCTTTGTTGGGGTTGACTTGTTCACAGCAGGGTTGCAATTTGTGTCTTACTGCTGAGTAACTCTGACCCACCATTGTTCCTATGGGACAGCCATGCATGTGTCACTGGTAGTTCAATCTAGCAGGAACATATTAAAACTGATTCAGCCCAGCTGGGTGTGGTGGCTCACGCCTGTAATCCCAGCACTCGGGAGGCTGAGACAGGCGGATCGTTGTGAGTTCGAGACCAGCCTGGGCTACAAAGTGAGCTCAAGGCCAGCCTGAACGGCATAGTGAAACCCTGTCTCAAAAACAGGGCTGGGGATCTAGCTCAGCGGTCTAAGCGCCTGCCCGGCAAGCGCAAGATCGTGAGTTCAATCCCAGGTGCCGCAAAAAACAAAAAACAAAAACAAACAAACTGATTCAGCCCAATTTACTGCTCCCAACATCTGGCTTAGCCAGCACTGAGTGGCATCAGCAGTGTGGTAATTCTAGCCTGCAGTGGTCACATGTCTCACCTTAGAAAGAGCAGGTATTCCCATTTCCTGATACTACCTGAGAAAAAAGTCTGGGTACTCTGATGTAACCTCCCCATGATTATCTGTGAGTTCATCGAATTTATTATTCTTCCTCAGGGTTTCTCAGTTACCCAGGTGCTTATTCTTGCCTGCAGCTTTCTCAATAAGAGATAAAATTTGAAGCACACCAAGTGTGGTGGCCCGTGCCTGTAATCCATGCCCTTGGGAGACTGAGGCAGGAGGATCACCCTTGAGTTTGAGGCCACTCTGGGCTACATAGAGAGTTCAAGGCCAGAGAGTTTGAGACCTTGTCTCAAAACAAAACAAAGCAGCCAGGTATGGTGGTGCATGCCTGTAATCCCAGCATTTGGGAGGCTGAGGCTGGAGGATAGTTACAAGTTTGAGACCAGCCTGGGCTACAAGGTGAGAGTGCATGGCCAGCCTGAACTGCATAATGAGGCCCTGTCTCAAAAAGACAACAAAACAAAACATTTGATGCAACATTACATTTCATGAAACAAATTTCATTCATATTAGCTTGTTAGACTGACCTTGTTAGGTCTCACTATATAAGCTGGCCTTGAACCCTTACAGCATGCTTGAGATGGTAAAGCAAAAGTTACAACTATGGATGAGAAAACTCAGCTTTTTTTTTTGTTTGTTTGTTTTTTGTGGTTTTTTTGAGACAGGATCTTTCTATGCAGCTTGGGCTGGCCTTGAGCTCTTTGTAGCCCAGGCTGGTCTTGAACTGCAACAATCCTCCTGCCTCAGTCTCCCGAGTGCTGAGATTACTGGAGTGTGCCGCCACACCCCACTTGTTTTGTTTCTTGAGACAAGGTCTTGTTCTGCGGTTCAGGCTGACCTTGAACTCACTATTATGTAGCCCAGGCTGGCCTTGAACTCATGGTGATCCTCCTGCTTCAGCCTCCTGAGTGCTAGAATTACAGGCATATGCCATCATGCTCAGCTATAAATGCTGGATTTCTTATTTTTTAAGTTTATTTATTTATTTAGTCTTTTTTTTTGAAGAGAATAAAACCGAAAAAAAAAAAAAGTAGAGTCAGTCAAAAGAAAACAATGAACCTGATACAAGACTTCAAAACAAGATAAAAATAAACCAACAATGGCTACCATGTTGCCTCTTGCTGTCTTCAAAATAACTTCCCATACCATCAGGCACAATAAAATCAAACACAACAGAAGAGAATAAAACCAATCAAATCAAAACAACCAAAGCAATACAGGATTTCAAAACAAGACAGTTGAAATACAACAGTGGCTACCATAATGCATTTTGTTATTTTTTTGAGACAGGGTCTCCCTGTGCAGTTCAGGCTGACCTTGAGCTCACTTTGTAGCCCAGGCTACTCTTGAACTTGCAATGATCATCTTGCCTCAGCCTCCTGAGTGCTGGGATTTCAGGCATGCGCCACCACACTCAGCTAAATGCTGGATTTTAAACACCAATTATTAGCTATGGGAAGGAAGTTATACCAGTTACCAGAGAGAGAACTTCAGGCAAAAAGAACTGAAAGTCTCATAAATACCAAAACTGGCCTAAAGTGTTCAGGACCTGGTGGAATGCCTGCCCTCATAGGCATGCCAGTAAGGAGCAACCTCACTGCGCAGTGGGGAAGAGGAACTACCATGCGATCTGTGTGGAGAGAGTGAGGAGGACAGGAGCTACAGGAAGACCCCAGATCTTTTGGAGCAGAGGGAACAGTGGAGAAAACAGACAATAGTTGCCATAAATGCAGAACACAGCACAGCTAGACTCTAAGGACTGAAAATGGCTTTGACCAGCTTAAAGACAAGGTAAAATATAAACAAGTAATTAAAAAAATCCAGTATTCCCAACCCGTATTGCATCAAATGAAAAACCTTCTGCACAGCAAAGGAGACGGACAACCCATAGATTGGAAGCAAATATTTGCAAGTCATACATTGGATAAAGATAACATCCAAAATATATAAGGAACTCAGACTCCTTCTTAACAAGAGAACATAACCATATTTTAAAATGGGCAAACAAAGCAGGTATAGTAATGCAATCCTGGCACTCTGGAAGTTGAGGCAAGGGGATTGCAAGCTTGACCTTAGCCTGAGTGATTTAGCAATATCCTGTCTCAAAAAATAGGGAAAAAATTTAAAAGGCCTGGAAGGTAGTGCCAAGGCCCTGGGTCCAATTCCTAGTACTAATAAATGAAAGAATAAGAATGGGCAAATGCTGGGTACAGTGGCGCAGGTCTGTAATCCTCCTTGGGAGATGGAGACTGGAGGATTGTAAATTCAAGACCAGCTTAAGCAAGATCTTGTCTCAAAAAGACTTAAAGGGTTGGGGAGGTAGCTGAGTGGTAGAGTGCTTGCCTACCATATGTGAGCTGCTAGCTTCTATTACACAGCATGATGACTATAATTAATAATAGTATATTGTATAAAGGCTGGGAGTGTAGCTCAGTGGGAAAACCTTTGCCTAGTGTGTGCAGCGCCCTGGGTTTGGTCCCAAGAGTGTGTGTGTGGGGGGCAACAATAATGTATATTTCAAAATTACTAAAAAACTGAATTTTTAGATGGTCTTGCCACAAAGAAATATAAATCCTTAAGCTGATGGATATATTAATTATCCTGATTTGATCATTTTATATTGTTTGCATGTATCAATACATCACATTGTACCCAGTAAAATATACAATTATTTGTTAAATGAAAAATAAAACTTGGGAAAGTCAAGTCAGATCTGAAGAAAGATAAAATCAAATTTCATTCCCGGTCCCCCCCACTCAAATTTCAAATTGGGTGTTGTGGAACATACATGGAATCTCAGCATTCTGGGAATCTGAGGCAGGGGGAATGCAAGTTTGAGCACAATCTGGGCACTTAATGAAACCCTGTCTCAGAACAAAACAAGAATATGTATATGTATATTAAGAGCCTAGGTATGCACCTTTGCGTGAATGCCTTGGGTTTAATGCCTGTTACCTTCACAAAACAAAGCAAAAAACCCACCAGATTTCATACCAGTTAGAGACATAGTGCCCAAATAAAAATGTGTTCATGCCAGATGTGGTGGCATATGCCTGTAATTTCAGCCCTCGGAAGGCTGAGGCAGGAGGATCACTGCAAGTTCGAGACCAGGTGGGCTACAAAGCGAACTCAAGGCCAACCTGAAAGGCATAGCCAGACCCTGTCTCAGAAAGAAAAAAAATTGTGTTATTGAATGAGCATTTTTTGTTACACACACAAAAACTTCAGCTAGTTTTCTCAGTAGGGATTCTGCTTATGCATTGCAACAGTTGTAACTCAGGTTGGAGCCTGGTGTGTGGCCCATACTTGTAATCTCAGTACTCACCCTAGGCAGGAAGATTGTTCACAAGTTTGAGGTCAGCCTGGGCTGCATAATGAGTTCATTATGAATTACATAATGAGACTATGTCTCAAAACAAAACCAAAGAAACTTAGGTTGGAGGCTCCTTAGGGTGCTGGACTGTGCTAATGGACCCTGAAAATGAGTCAGGGACATGTCTTTATGAAGCTTCTAGTTTAACTGGGGAAACAAATTGATGCTCAATTGTGGTGATATGCTATTAGTTCTATACAGAAGTGAACTTCAGACAGCTTTCCAAAAAGCAATAAGGGACCTCCATCAAGTTGTCAGCAGGAAGGGAACAGCTGAGCCCTAGTACAGAAGTCTCTGAGCAGCCACTTACTTCCCTGTGTATGTGGGATAACAACAGTCATGGGCATCAGCTGGTCAATGTCAAGAGTCACTACCATAGTGAGTGAGTCAGAAGCCTACAGCATTTTTCTGATTCCAAGGAGCAGGTCACCCTGGCATTCCTGCCTCATTGTGCTGGCTGCACCTAGCAACGTGTTCCCTTCCTTCAGTTGTATTTTCTCTAGGGCAAAGCAAAAATCTTTATTGTTCCTGTTTGGATCACCTGATGGGAAATGAATCATAACATACTCCTTAGATTATGTTTTTGGCTGGCAGGAGTACAGTGAGCTTTCTGACCTTGTAACATTTGCGGGATTTGAGTCTATTGAGGATATATTTGAATGATGTATATGTTATTTCAGAAGTGACTTGATATGGCAATTTAACAGCAACAATTTGTTTGTTTGTTTTTTTAGAGAGAGGGTCTCATTATGCAGTTCAGGCTAGGCCTGAATTTACTAAGTATCCTATGCTGGCCTTGAACTTGCAATGATCCGCCTGCCTCAGCCTCCTGAGTGCTGGGATTACAGGTGGGCACCATCACACCTGGCTAAAATTTTTGAAATGGGTGTTCTGGATCAGGTGTCTACAGGAACCTCTTTTGCTAGAAATCACTGTGATAGGAACTACCTACTTCCCTCAGATCAGTTGGTAGAATGAAGACCAGTAGCTGATGTGGTGAATGGATGAAGATAGAATTATAAACAAAGGGTTATAGTTTTCTGGTTCTGGCAGTGATTCTTCTGGAATTTATAGTAGCAAAGAAGGTCCAAGGACTGACTTCCTGTTGACTAGTTAGTGCAGGGCAGATTTTACCTGGTTTGCTTGGACCAATTCCTTTCTCTGGGTTCCCCTCCCCCTTCTGTATATTCAGTTCCCCATCCTCTTTTTTTTCCAACTGAATCAAAGCAGCTAGTTGACTAAGAAATCCAACAAAAAATAAGACTATAAGCAAGGCGTGTTGGCTCACGACTGTAATCCCAGCACTCGGGAGGCTGAGACAGGAGGATTGTTGCAAGTTCGAGACCAGCCTGGGCTACAAAGTGAGCTCAAGGCCAGCCTGAATGGCATAGTGAGACCCTGACTCAAAAAGACAAGGGTTGGGGATTTGGCTCAGTGGCCTAAGCGCCTGCCTGGCAAGCTTGAGGTCGAGAATTCAATCCCTGGTGCTGCAAAAAAATTAAAAAAAAAATAAATAAAAACAAAAAACAAACAAAGAAACAAAAAGACTGTAGTTATCTAAATTCCCTTCCTGGCCAGGCGTGGTGGCTGAAGCCTGTAATCCTTGGAGGCTGAGGCAGGAGGATTGCTGTGAGTTTGAGGACAGTCTGGGCTACAAAGTGAGTTCAAGCACAGCTTGAACTGCATAGTGAAACACTGTCTGAAAAAGATCTCCTCCCAAGAAAGTTCCCTTCCTATCTTTGTCAGTATACCTATGTACTATACTTTTTGCCCAGTTAATGTCAGAGTTTTGGGTTCCTTTTTTAATTTTAATTTTTTAAAATTAAGTTTATTGGTACATTTTAGATATACATAATGATCATATTCATCATAGGGAATTTGTTCCTGTACAAATATATTTTGATTCCTCTTTTTTTCCCCCCAATCCTGTTTCCTTCCTTTAACCACCGTTTTCTTCTCCATATTTACAAAGCTTTGTTTTCATTTTATCTTTTTTTAAATAATTTTTGGAGTCTTTTTTAAAAAAAAGAAATTATGTACACTCTTTCCTGTGTGAATGCAGCTTATCAACTTGTCAAAGCTGTGCCAGCATTCCGTTGTTTACTGTGCTTTGTCCTAACAAGGCTGCATGATTTGTTCTTTCTCTTTCTTCCTTTCTTCTCTCTTTTGTTTTTTGTTTTTTTGGGGGGGACAGGGTCTCACTATTAATTCAGGCTGGCCTTGAAAAACTCACTATGTAGGCTAGGCTGGCCTCGAACTTGCAGCAGTCTTTCTGTTTCAGCCTCCTGAGTGCTAGTATTACAGGCGTGTGTCACCACACTTGGCTTGATTTGTTTTCAAACATCATAGTATGGCTATTTATTATTTTGGTAGAGATTACTATGAATATTTCTTCAGATATATTTCCCAGAGTGTAATCTTTTGTTTCGGTGTATGTATTTGGGTAGCTTTTTGTTGGTATGAGAGAGTAAAGTCTACAAAAGTCCTACAAGTGTGGTTTGGAATATCCCACTATTTTAGGGATTCCAGTGGTTCTTTTTTTTTTGTGTATGTGGCACCAGGGATTGAACTTGTGACCTCACGCTTGAGCCCTTATGCCACTGAGCTAAATCCCTGGCCCTTGTCTTTTTGAGACAGGGTCTCACTGTGCCATTCAGACTGGCCTTGAGCTCACTTTGTAGCCCAGGCTGGTCTTGAACTCGCAATGATCCTCCTATCTCAGCCTCCCAAGTGCTGGGATTACAGGCGTGAGCCACCAGGCCTGGCTCCAGTGGTTCTTTCAGAGAACAAAAGGATTCAGGTATAGAGATTAGCCAGACTAAATTCGGACATGTAACTTTTTTAGAGAGTGAAGAGAATTCTGTTTTCTCTGTTGAAAGGTGGCCTCTTAGGGCCGCACTGCTGAGGAGCGGTAACCAGGCCACCGGGATGGACACAAGCTGACTTCCTTGGCATCAGCCTGTGTGGGTTGAATGTGTTAACCGCAGTGTTTTCAGCCTGCTTTGAAGACTGTATTCTTGCTGCCAGGGACAGGGTCAAGCATTATCTTTCTTTTTTTTTAATTTGTAAATTTTTTAATGTTTTACGGGAAGAAAGCTTTAATTGGAAAGTCTTAGGGAGGACAGGAAAGAATCCAGCTTAGGTGGCTGGAGGGATCACTCTGATATAGGGGTTCAGATCGGCCCTGCACATAGGTGGGAGGCAGCTGTCAAGGACTGGCTGGTGGGTTGAGGGCTGGGTGATTAGTGTCTCATTATCTCAGTCATAGTTCTGGGATCTTGATGGCTGAGAGATGGTTTCCTTTCCAGAAGAGGACTCTTGAGTCCATGGAGGTCTCAGTTGCATGGGGCTCCCCCTTCCCTGGAATCCCTGTGATCACAGGTTTAGGACTGTGACTGGGGCTTCTGGGAGTAGCTGAACATCCCTGTAAACTTTGAATCTTGAGGGTTTTTTGGGGGGGGTGTTGTCTTTTTGAGACAGGGTCTTGCTATGTAGTTCAGGCTGGCCTTGAGCTCAGTTTGTAGCCCTGGCTGGTCTCGAACTCAAACAACGATCCTTATGCCTCAGCCTTCCTAGTGCTGGGATTACAGGCGTGTGCCACCACGCCTGGCTGGAGCCTCAGTTTTGGAGTGGATTCAATCTTCTGAATTTAGGGCTGATCCTAAATGACCAGCCAGATCCTAAATGACCACCACGCACCACACAGTTGAGATCTGACCCAGGATTTACAGTGACAAGAACACAAATGACGATCAAGCTGTGTTCTGCTGTTAGTCACCTATTGGACATTTGCAGCCCAAGTGAAGAGCCATGGTTCACAGCAAAAAAGGCATTTAAGTCTCTGCCTGTCGCAGTAGAGAACAGAAATCACTCTTTAATGAGCAGGTAGCAAGGGCCTTAGCCTTGGTCCTCAGTGCTGGATACTCACTCACAAAGTCAGTTACACCAGTCTCCATGTGGGCAGTAGGACTCATCCTCCAGTAATTCTTCTTGGACACAGGCGACTGTGTCAGAGTCCTTCCATCTTACAGGGAATGACCTGTTTTCCCTAAATACCCTTTGGGTTGCGTGTTGGAAGTCATAACTCTCCTTCCAAGTATCTCCGTGGAATCTCCAAGATGATATAGGGGAAATGCTAGGTGTCAAATACACCAAGTTCACATCCCCTGAAGTCGAAGAATGAATTCTAAGGAACCACGGAGGTTAAGGGTAGGAAAATTTATTGAAGAAAAGGACTGGGGAATAGGAATGGGGGAATGGGGAACAGCAATAACTCCTAAGAGACAGGAGGGGTCCTAAATGAGTTGCCCAATATTTATCATTTTTTTCTTAAGAAAATCAGTAAATCATGTTTTGAGTTTAGAAAACTGAAAGTAGTAGACAGCAGATCACTTTTTTTTGCTTCAAAACAAAACAAAAAACAAAACTGCTTATTAGCCAGGTGTGGTGGTACACACTTGTAATCCTAGCACTAAAGAGATTGCCGTAGGAAGATTGCTGAGAGTTTGAGACCAGCAATAACAGACAGGGCCTGGTTGGGCATGCCTGCAATCCCAGCACTTGGGAGGCTGAGGCAGGAGGATTGCTTTGAGTTCAAGGCCAGTCTGAACTGCTGTCTAAAAATAACAACGACAACAACAACAACACCACCTACATATTGTTGGTGGTATACGTGAGAATGAGACCTTTTTCTTCATTTTCCCTTTTTTGGGGGGTGGAGAAGGGTGTGAGAGAGAGAGAGAGAGAGAGAGAGAGAGGAGACAGGGCACTGCAGATTGAATCCAGGGTCTTGGGGCATGTTAGGCAAGTGCTTTATCACTGAGCCACCTCCCCAACACCACCAGTTTTAAAACTTTTCACACAGAATTTCACTGTTTTTCAGTCTTACCTTGAACTGTGTTCCTTCTGCCTCAACCTCCTGAACAACTGGGATTACAGGCATGTGCCATTGTGCCCAGCTTGCATTATTGTATTTTTTTTTTGTTTGTTTTTTTAAACTTAACAGGTATTCATTGAGAACCTAGTGTTTTCCAGGTCTTGGAGCTACAGTGGAAAAGACAGTTGTGGCCCTGCCCCTGGGGCCAGAGTTGAGCTTCTCATAGACTAGAGGACAGAATTAAGGGCTGGCAGATAGGAATAATGGGTGTGTGTGTGTGTATGTATGTGTGTAATCCGTGAGGAGAGATGGCACAAGTAAAGTCCTGCACAGAAAAAGCAAGTGCCAAAGTGGGCATCAGTGGAAGCCAGCTCTCTCTTCACCTTTTTGTGTTTTTAAGAGAAGCAAAAAACTATTGCTTAGGCCAGGCTACATTCTCCCAGAATGAACAATTACTATCAAATAAAGTGGCTAATGTTTTAATAACTTACACAATCAGTCTTATGCAGCATGATAATTAGGTGCAAATGGCAGGAAGCTAACCTGTAGTTAGTAATCTGTATACCCAATCACGCTTTTCCATCTTTGCAATACCTAACCTGCTGACATCCTGGGTCTGCAGCCTTTAAGTGCCTGGCTGTGTCCTTAGCATAGCCATACTGTCTAGAGGCTATGGGATCTTTTACTGTACCTTTTCTTCTGGGCAACCCAGTGCCCTATTCTCTCTGCTGCCTGAATACTGAATGGCCACAGGCTTATCTTGGCCCTCGGGATCCCTAGAGTTGTGGAGCACAGCATTTTATTTTGTTTTAACTGAAGATTGAACCCACAGAGTGCTGAGCTATATCCCAAGTCCTTGTTAAAAATTTTATTTTGAGTCAGGCATGTGGTTCCATGCTTGCAATCGCAGTACTTGGGAGGCTGAGGCAGGAGGATTGCTGCAAGTTCAAGGCCAGCCTGAACTGCATAGTGAAACCTTGTCTCAAAAGACAGTTTTGTTTTTTTTTTTAAATTTTGAGACAGATTCTACCTAATTTTCCCAGGCTGACCTTGAATTTGTGGCCTTTCTGCCTCAGCTTCCAGAATACCTGG
>RJWT010040441.1:0-12497 GCA_004365215.1 Cuniculus paca
CTTTGTTTCATTTTTAGCTACCACTCTTATTGCTTATACAAACAGTGACATGAACACTTGTGAAATTTTGACTGAGAACTGTTAAACACTGAATGTGTAAAGAAAACAGCTTTAGAGCCGTGTTTAGTGGCAGCTTCTCCATGTCACTATTTTTGGTCACAGCAGAATAGAGAGTCCTGGAGCCACCGGCCTTGATAACAACTTTGATAACAAATTGGATGTGTGGCTTCCTGATTCACCAGCTCTCTAGAATCCAGATCAGCCATGGCCAACCCTTAAGTGATTTCCGTGATAACAAACAGCTGGCTGCAGCACACGTGCCATACGTTCTGGATCATTGCAGGGAGTAGCTCTCTTGGAGACCTAGGTCTGTGGTGTAGTTTTAGAAGTTGTTCTTGGGTTCCTCTTGAAATTTGCTTCTTCAGAATTATCAATATTTCTGAGCTAGTTCTGTCTTTTAGTAAATTATTTTATCCCTTGAAAAGATAGATGGCATTCTCATCTGTGTAGATAAAAGCATTAATCGAAAAACATATGATATATTTTTTTAGGTGGAGAAATACTATCTTCTCAAGTATTTTTTTAGAGAGATCTGTTTGTGTAAGATAATTCCTGCAATATTCTGTCCTTGATTCTAGCTTCTTCTCTAATAACCTCTTCCATTTAAGAGAACTGTGATAGACTCTTAATCTAGGTACAGCATCAATACAGAGACATAAATACCAAGATTGTAATTATTACTATAACATTTATTTTTAGAACTTCAAGAATCTAAGGGTAATTTAGAGGGGCTCCTTTGATCTCCACTTAGATCCATTTTTGAGAAAATAATACCATACACATAGTGGTAGCTATTCATGAAAATTGAAGTTATAAAATTGATTCAAAGCAAGAGTATTATTAATAATTATTCACTTATCCAAAGTGGTTTCTAAGAATCTTGTAAGAAATACCTTAATAAAAGAGAATCTAGCACCCACACATCAGGCTCTGGAGAAGTGATGGCTTTATCATGTTCCATGAAGATGTGAAGATTCTCAGAGTTCAACGGTGCTGTTCGCACTGCTCTAATTATTTCACATTTGTTGCACTGCCTGCTTCACTTTTTCTTGAGTTGTACTTCAATATAGTTTCATGCATTCAGTTTGCCCATTTAAGGTTAGCACAGCATTTGCTGAAAGAGCTTAAACAGATCACAGTCTTGAGATTTCCACCCTTTTCCATCTGATATTCATTGACTTTTGAAATGTTTTCCCCTTTTCCACATACTAATAGAGTATTAACATATTTCATTCTGGAAGTTAATATTTGGCCATGAGTAAATGAATAAATAAATAAACCTAGTGCTGTTTTCATTGCTTTTTTAGACTTAAAACATAAAATATTTAATAATATTTTTCCCTCGGGGGAAAGGAGTTTCTTGGTAATTATATTTCTTATACAGTTGTGTTCCGATTTTACAAAGCATCTCAACATGTTTATATGTGTTTTATACTAACACTGATTATCAGTAAAAATAAGCAAGAAAAGATATTCTTTTTTTCTATGCTATAATATTTTTTAAAATATTTGAAACATTTGCTATCTATGTTCAGTGTTGATGTTTGGGTTTCCCATAAGTTATTTGGACTGTGTTAAATTTGGTAAGGTCACTCACTTCATTGAATATAAAACAGATAACTTTAGGACTGTGATCATGGCTTCTTAAATATTATTTAAATAACTAGATATTGAGCTTCATAATAGTAAAGACAAGGTCATGTTATGCATTTTCTCATTTCACCAAATGAGGGTATGTTCCATACAAAGAAAATCAGTTATGCTCATTCCTGTAAGAAAATAGATTTTATTCCTAATTGTACTTTTTAATAGATACTCTAATACCTTTCTTCTTGAAAGCACATTATGGAATATTTGAAATCAAATAAACACTTTCTTCTTAATTATTTTTCCCCACTTAAACTCTTTTGAGATTTCCAATGAGCAAACAAAATTCTTTAAGCAAATGCTTCCTACAAGATTTTGACATATGACTCATCTTATTGAAGAGTGTGGTCATTTTCGTCAAAATTGTGCCCTTGAAGTGAAGGCTAAGTTGCTTTTTTTTTTTAATGTCCAAACAATGGCTTCTGAAAAACAGGGTGTTTTTGATGGCTCACTAAAAGTGTGATACTGAACCAGACTGTGGGGGCAGTTTTGCTCTCAGCATCCTCTCCATGCCCATGTAGTTGGCACTAAGTCATGACTAAGTTCATATCTTAGCTGTGCAAATACACCACCAAGGACCTGGGAGAGTAGATGACCAAAGTCTTAGGGCTCAGACCAAGAGATGGCAGTTACAACGTCCACTCATGTTCCATTTATAAGCCCTTAATCACAGAAACATCGGACGGGTCCTAACAGACTCAAATGAATACCCATGGTCCAGTATAGTGCTCCTTCTTTGAAGAGAGTTGATTTAGCAAAAAAAAAAAAAACCTAGCCATTTCACTACTCTTGCCATCTGTATAAAACCTGTTAATTGAGTTCACTTGTATTAAGATAAAGAAAACCCTTTCACTATTGAAGATTCATACTTGGATTTGATCCCTATGCAGTCCTCAAACTATGGTTTCCTGAGGGTTACTTAAAGATACCTCTGCAGTCCTCTTACTAGCTTGTGAAGAATCTGAATAGTCCTTATTTAAATCAGTAAGCATGGAAAATAAAATTAAAAGTTAAAGTATTTGTTTCTTTTGCACCACCTCCCATCGACTCATATAGACTCCAGAAATGGGAAAACTTTAAGAAAAAAGGACGGTTCTTGGTGAAAACACATCCAAAGTCTGGCTGGCCTGTCTCACATCCAGCTGATCTTTTGGCTTCTCGAACCACTTTATAATAAACTTATAGAGGATGTGCCTTATGAATCTCAAATTATTACAGCACTGCAAAAATTTTAAAGCCAATACAACCATAACAATGCTATTAAAATAATTAATAATCCACTTGGTCCCTATTTAACTTGCTGTGGCTACCTAACTTCACATAAAGAGCTCAGGCTTCAGGGGTTAACCAAGCCCTTAACGGGAGTTGCAGAATCGCAAAGGAGATACCCCATTAGCCACATGGTAAATGTTCTGGAAACAGCCACAGGAATGCCGAAATTCAAAATCCTGCTTGTGCACCAAGCCATTAGGTTAAATGAAGTTATTATTTTGGTTTAGTAAATTCCAAACCAATATAATAAACATATTAATTAATGTCGATGGTGTAATCAAACAGGCTTACTGTTAACTTCGCACATGTCACATAAACGGGACCTGGAACAACTCGACTTTAATAAAGGCCTCACTTGAGACAGAAACATATTTTCTGCTTAGATTGTGGTAATGTCCAGATCCAGAATTAGTAAATTTTTGCCAGAATAATTTAGCACACTGATGAAGAAAGCACAGACTTGAAATGAAATTGTTTTATTTTTTATCAGATGAGATGCTACTTATTTCTGCAAGTCCTTGAGCAGCTTTGCAAGGGATCTCTCAATGTTAATGTCAACATCTGCAAAATTAGTGTTATTAATTGTTTCTTTCTTCTACAATTGCTGCCAGAATTAAATTAGAACTACTGTGTTAAGCTCTTTATGTGGTGCTGGAACAGTAAAGGACTCAATAAATGTGAATACTTTTTTTGGTACTGGAAGTTGAACTGAGGACCTTGCACTTGCCAGGCAGGTGCTGTGTCACTGAGCTATATCCCCAGCCTGAATACTTATCATTATATTATCCTCAAAATGTTTATATTTTTGGTACATTTATATTGTTAATTGGATCTTATGTTTGACACAGAAGAAGTATTGTGTTATGTTATAAAAAATTGACAAGGACATCAAATATTTTTTCAAGACAAAAGACTGACATTTTAATCTCTAGATATTTGGATGTAGGTACCAACTGTCTTGGAGAAGTGAGATTAAAATGGAGAGTATAAGTAGATGACACATGGTTGGGAATATGTATTTGAATAATCAGATTATTGATTCTACAAACTAGTAGGCAGGAAATCTTAGAATTTGGAGAATAGTTCTTCATTCTTTAATGAAAGCTGAGGATTTCAAATTCAAACTCAAACTGAATTATAAGTATGGAGAATAATTTTCTATGCATATCAACAGGTATAATTAAAAGGAGGAAGACTATTTGGATCACATATGTTTAACATGTTTGAAGAAACTGTCACTATGAAATGCCTTCAAGAACTGACCTCACTGAAAGCTTAAATGAATAAATAAAAGTCATAGAGACTGTTAAAAATATATATATTTCGCCTCTGGGTTTGCTATAAAAGGATCTCAGAGGTTATTACCATCTTATCAAATATTCCATTAAGACTAACAGCCCTAAAAGAGAACTGTCATTTACCAAAATTTCCTCTGAGCTCTAGGAATCCTTTTTTGTCAGTGTCATGTCTGGACCAGGATTCAATAGAGTGAAGAATGAAGTCAGAACCTGGTTAATATATAATTAGCAATAAAAGGAGTTGGGCATTTTAATAATACATCAAATGGTCAGATGAGATGAATACCAAGAGAATGGAGAGAACATTGGCTAAAGACAAATCAGACACTAGAAGGGAATTGGATAGTAAGGAGGAAAGAGAAGCAGAGAGTAGTAACAGGGACTTCTATTTGTACCTACTCTTTCCGAACAGTGGTCCCTTGTTAGTATTTATAGCATCTCTGAAGGAAGCCTGAGACAAATAAGCAAATTCATATTTCGGAAATTAAAAAACAATTGGATGGGATGAGTCATAGGAAAATGATTTGCATAGGACTACTCTAATGATTCAGGAAAGTAGCTGTGACTTATTTTGTCCAGTGCTATAATTACATAAGAGACATACTGTCTCTGGAAGTCCTGGGGGAAACACAATGAACTCCCATGTATGGGAACACCCACCATCCTCTTTATCCTATAAACCTGAGGTGATGTTAAAGCTTAGGAGTTCTGGCTCACTATGCATCCTTGCATACTGGAGGTTCTATTGTCATACAAAACAGAGGGATACTTTTTCCTCTAAACGTTTGCTCTTTTGATCTGAAAGACAGCATCATTTACTTTATGTGGTTTCTTAGCAATGTGGACTCTTATGTTCCATCCTAGGCTTACTAAATCAAAATCAGCCTTTTAGCAAGATTCATAAGTGATTTTGAGGCTCAAAATCATTCCCAGAAGCCTTCCTTTGGAACGACTACTTGAAGTGCCTCAATTCCTGCTTCCCCATTTTGTTTATTTTTATTTGCTTGATACCAACCAGAGTAAAAATATGTATTTTGATTTTTTTTTCTTTTACTGAGGTGCTGAAGGTTGTGTCAACAGGCACAACTCTTGTTTTTCTTATCAGTACTGAGAGATGTTTAACCTAGCACTATATATCTTCATGCATTCATATCCTCAAGGCTCTTCCAGCAGCACAGGCCCTGAAAGGCAGGGTTGAGAAGCAGGAAACACCAAATCTACCCGACTCCCAGAAAGGAGAACAAAATTTGCAAATATTCTCCTTTCAACCAAAGCAAAGACAACTCTACCCCACTCCCACTAAGGGAGAACAAACCTTGCAAATATTCTCCCTTCAACCAAAGCAAAGAAAACTCCAACTGAGCTTGATCAGGTAACAGGTAAGCAGTAAATCTTAAAGGTACAGTTATGGAACCATCGAAGAGTGACAACATCTGAGCATTTCCGCCCATACAGAGCAGATGTACAAAGCTGCTATCTAAAAACTCTGGAAAAGATAAGTGGTCTAGATAGTAAGTAGGTCATACTGCCCTGAAATTTTGATTGTATAAAAACAGGCCCATTATGTAAATTATGACACAAGTATAAGTTAGATAAGTTTCATTCTTGAATGACTCCATTTTTCAATGAGCTTAACATCAATTTTGAATCAACAACAGAAATTTCATATTTGAAAAGCATACTACGTATTGTAAGAGAAGTGCAGGAGAAGTACAAATATGATTCTGCTTGAAAGAAACCTCTGCAAATCACTCCTTAAGTCCTCCTAAATTTCTATCTATCCCATTCCAAGTTTTCTTTCCTGAAAACAAGTAATGCCCTTTCATCTTGAGAACAAAAGAGATTAAGGACATGACCCTCAACTGTAATTAAGTTCATTATAACAATTATTGAGCAATGGGTATGAGTGGGCTACTGGCTCAATGAATTGATGGAGGAAAAAAATAGTGGTACAGTGTCAACTGAAATTAGATAGCAACAGTTGTATTGTATTGTATTGTATTGTATTGTATTGTATTGTATTGTATTGTATTTAAAATCACAGTAATGGTGTGCATATTCAGCCAATGTCTCATTATTGATGTAATAAAAAGAATGATCAGCTGGAGAAAAGGACTCTTCATGAAAGAATATTTTATGATTGTTCTTAAGTCTAGCTGAAATCTTTTTTGTTATGATAGGTGAAACAGTGGCCTCTGAAAGAAGTCCACAGAATGTATGAATATGTTACCTTATATGGCAAAAGGGACTTGAAATGTGACCAAATTAGGGATCTTGAGGTAAGGAGATTGTTCTGAATTATTTGGTTGAGGCCACTGTACTCTTAAGTGTCCTTAAAACTGCCAGAATGGAGACAGAGAATCATCTAACTACAGAACGAGAAGTCAGTATGATACAATTTAAAGAGTTTTCAACTTACATTCCCGGCTTTCAAGTTGGAGTCATGGTGTCATACGTCAGACAAAGCAAAGGAAGAAATTTTTTAGCTTTAAGAAGAAAGGCAGACCTGATGGCATCTTCACTGTTATACTAATTATGACTTGTATCAGACTTTTGGCATAACTACACAATAAGTTTGTACTCCTTTAAATTCCTAAGGTGCTGATAATTTGTTATAGAAAGTAAGTATACTTGGTTAGTGTGTTATACTAGCAAAGGGGAACTCTCATTGCTTAGGTATCTAGGATTTTACTTTAAAAAAGATTGTAAGTTTGTTCATAGACATTTCTTCTCTTTTTACCAAATAGTTGCAATGATTGTTTTTTTTTTAAATCACAAAAAAAGTATCTATTTAACAAAATTCATAAGGTAGTCTTTTAATTTATGACTAGAACCCACACAAGTCATCAAAACACTGGTGTCACATTTGAAAAAATATGACAGCATAGTTAAAAATGCAGAGTAAAACATATTCACAAATAGGCTATTATAAATGACTTTCTAGTCTCTGGGATTCCTATGAGGTCCAGCAGCTATTTGGATTTCTGCCTTATTCTGACAGAACATAGGCCTGCTAATTCATACTACAGCAGATATAATCTGGTTTGAAGTGATCCAAATTAAATGTAAACTTGTCTTGGGAAGTGATTACTTCTATGGTACACAAGAAATCCATAACATTAGTGATTGGGAATAATGGAAGATGACAAGCACAAGTCCCTAGAGTATCCCAGAGAGGACTTCAAGTGGGAGTCAACTTCTTAGGCCTGGAGGTAATCTCACAAGGACACAACAACTGTAGCAATTCTTTAAATGAACTAATTCTATTCTGAAATATACTCAGGAATTTTGGACGAAGGCCACATAATAAGAATGACTGAATCGAAGACACAGAACTTTACTACCAACACATTCTTTTAATTCTGTCCCAGAACCTGCCTTCACAAAATTAGCTTCCATAAGTGAGCAGCATTTCTAAAAGCAGAGACAGAATCATCAAAGAATATATCACAGACAAAAATTCTGACCTTATTCCAGGCACCTTTTATATGAAAATAAATTACCTTTTAGTACAAACCAAATGATATCTGATCCCTCTATATTTTGTACGAAGATTTGTAGAAGTTCAAGAGTTGTCCTATGACAAAACTAAACTGATTAGGCATTCTATCAATAATTTCAACCATGGTTTTTTTCTAATAAAAGGAAACACTTCCATAAAGAATATACTATATATGAAATGTGAAATTCCATATGAGAGAGACATTTATTAGATAGTGTAACTGGCAATATTATTGATTTCAAATTTTATTTAAATAATACACAGCATTTTGTTATATTTATAAGGAATTTGTATATCCATGGCAGATTTTTTTGAGTGGTGGTAAAAGAAAAAAAATCATTTCTCCAATGATGAATATAAAAATGTTTTGTTTATGCTAGAAATACTCAATAACATAAATGATTCAAATTAGGGACTATCTGTTTTATCCAGAATTCCCGTAGCCCCCCATAGAGTAAAAAATATGTCACTGAACAATAATCTTTGAAGTCAAAATTCAGAATGTATTGATTCATTTTACAGTAGTAAGGTAATTTCTGTCATCTTTTTTTATTTATGAAATTCCATTACTGGAGTCAACAGCAATTTATAAACCAGGCTAAAAAGGGTTTATAATGATGGGCCTTGATCAGGAGAGGAATGACAGAGAGAATTTTCAATGAAAAGGTAGAGCTTATTTTTAGCTATCTTTTAAAAATATCTTTGCTATCTTTTTCATTGAATTTTTCTCTTTTCTCAAAATCATTGACAATGATTAGTTTTTGGTACAGATGAAAAAACACTTAAAATATCAAGAAATCTAGACAGCTTTAAGAAAAATATTTTTGAAGTATCAATACAACTTCAACGATGTGTTTGGAATAAAATGACATTACTGTCTTTAGGTGGTGAATGGTGTGTGTGTGTGTGTACTCCTATGCACATGCAAATGTATCAATACTTTAGGTCTTATTTGTGTATTGCACCCCAAAGGTTTCTAAACTGCTCTTTTCTGCTTTACAGTTCTATGTGATTTACACCTTAGTTACTTCTGTATCGTGTTCAGCATCAATAATGTATATTTCCTGTATGTGTATTGTAAACAGCACGTGATTCTTATACTATCTTAGTCAAAATGTCCACTGCTAGATAGTAAATTTAATAAATGAGAAACATATTTTACATTATTTGTGCCAGATCCATTTAGTCCTGGAACTTATCTGTAAGACAAGTACCAAGACGCAGATGTAAGCAGAACTCCTAAGCTCGTGATTTCAATTTAGGTTAAAAAGTATAAACATAGTTCGCTTACTAGGAAGAGTTATCACTTTGAATGCTGGAAATTATTAACCTAGGAATTATGATATATTAGAATATTATTTTTGAAGTCAGACTGAATTTCAATTTTGAGTATATCATATACAAGTAACAGTGACTTTAGGCTAGATCATATTTTTTTCACTTATAAATGGATTTTTAAAATTTTGGATGAAATTAAATGATAGAATACAGTAAGATGATCAATCACAGTACCTGAAACTTGTTAGGTATTTAACAAATATTAGTTTCATTCCTCTTCTCTATGCTTTCCTTTCAAGGAGTATTGTAATTAATAATTATTGCTATAAACTTTCTTCTAAGCTACATATGACTTTTGTTTAAAGACATTGAAATATTAATAATAGCTTCTCATTCATTGTAATAGGACTTAAACAAACACATAGTTTAATGGCTTTAATTTGTATCATCTATCAATCTTTCTATTTCCAAACAAAGGAACACTAACTACATAAATTATGTATGGTTACATTAATATTCTTTGATTTTTTTATCATTTTTGTTGAATTTCTTCAAGCAATCCTTTGATTTGTGATTTTGTTGTTGTATCATAATCTCTTGATAGGAGACATGAGTCACCTGAGAAATTCAAGGTCTAGTAGAAGTTAAATTAAAACAAATTTTGTTTTTCTTGTGAGTCTTACCACTTTGTTAACCTATTTTATCAATGGGAAATTGAATTTATGTCTTCTACATACTTTCCAGCATTCTGTTTTAATCCCTATTATTGAAGCATACTATGGTATTGACAACCTAAATTCTGCTCTTTTTGGACTATTTTTTTCTTTTCTTTTTTCTTTTATTTTAAAAAGAATAAAACCAAACAGAATGAAACAGAATAAAGTAAATCAAAAATTTGTTATCTTCAAAATAGCTGCCCAAAGCATCAGATATAATCAAACAAAACAGAACAGAATAAAACCAAACAAAACAATGAAAATGATACAGTGCTTCAAAACAAGATAGTAGGAAATTAGCAATGGCTACCACCTTCCAGTTTTAGATGTTTCTTCCCCTTGAACTTCCACAATATCTGTTGTGCATTTCAGATCCCTTTAATTGCTTCAGTTTTTTTGTACTAGGAAGACAATGTGATGATCACCCATGTAAGTCCAAACCACTTCACCCATGAGCATGATTTCAAGTTGCATCCATTCACCTACAAGAGCCCCCAGGTTATCCTTCTTTATAGTTGAGCAGTTCTCCATTGCATAAAAACATGCCATCTTTCCAATTCATTCTACATTTGGTGGGTAAGTTACACCTGTGTTTTTTTTTTTGGGGGGGGGTCCCCATCACACGGAGCATTGTCTTCTCTTCTCCAGCCTCAGTCCATGAATTTCCTTTTGAGTCAAATGTCTTTCTCGTATACAGCATATTGATGGATCCCGTCTCCTGATTCATTCTGCCCATGTTTCTTTTTGTTGGTGAATTGAGGCCCTCTACATTAATGGTTACTATTAACATGCACTGGCTCATCTCTGCCATGGTATGTACCTGCCTTTGGCCTCCTATATTTCCCTTCCATTCAATTGCCTGTCCTGTTCTACAATCCTCTTTTACTGCTGTTCCTGGAACCATGGTGAGCTTTATCTCTCTCTAGAGAGGGTTGGTTTGGTGGTTATGAATTCCTTCAGTTGTTCTTTATCATAGAAGTATCTTATTTCTCCATTACCTTTGAAAGATAGTTTTTGCAGGGTTCATAAATCTGGGTTGGAAGTTGTTTTCTTTTTCCTTTTCTTTTTTTTTTTTTTTTTGTCTTTTTTGAGACAGGGTTTCATTATGCAGTTCAGGCTGCCCTTGGGCTCACTTTGTAGCCCAGGCTGGTTACAAACTTGCAACAATCCTCCTGCCTCAACCTCCCAAGTTCTGGGATTATAGGAGTGTGTCACCATGCCCAACAAGGAAGTTGTTTTCTTTCAGGACTTGAAATACTTCAGTCCAAGCTCTTCTTGACTTGATGGTTTATGCTTAGAAGTCTTCCATGATTCTGATGGGTTTTCCTTTATGGGTAATCTGTTTCTTTTCTCTAACAGCTTTTAATATTCTGTTCTTGTGCTGAATTTCTGGGATCTTGATTATTATATACCTGAGTGTACATTTATTTTGGTTATGGCTAGTTGGAGTTCTATATGCCTCATTTATCTTATGTCAGATCCTTTTCCCATGCTTGGAAAGTTTTCTGCTATTCTGAAAATAGCCTTTTTTATGTCATTTGTGTTGACTCCTGCTTTTTCACTGACACCTATTGGTCTTAAATTATTTTTCTTTGTGTCATCTTGCAGTCATTGAATTGTTATTTCCTGGTTCCTTGTTATTTTTGAGATATCTTTCCTTTCATGATTGCTAACTGCAATCCTGTCTTGAAAGTCTACCTTCAATTTCTTTCAAGTGGTTTTGTCAGCTTTCAATGGAGTTTTTAATTTCTTTGATATCTCTTTGAATCTGTTTCATGGATTGTAACTTTTTCCTATATTGTTCATTGAAGATTTCTATCATTTGCCTATGCTCTGCTTTTTTACCCATATCTTCTTTACATATGCTTACCAATTCTTTCATTATGTTTGTCATTTCATCTTTTACCTGAGATACTATTTCTGATCTGAATACTTGTACAGCCTCGAGTTGTTTCTCTACTTCAGTTGCTATCCTTTCAGAAATATCAGGTGTGCAACTTCCAATTTCCTTCATTTCTATGTCTTCTAGACTTGTTCTATGTGGGGTAGAGGTCTGAGATTACATTTTGGTCTTTCCTCTTGACATTTTCCTGGGTTCCTTCAGATGAGCCAGTTGTGGGGTTCCGGTGACAATCAAATCATGCTTATGTATTCCTGTTTTATTATTTCTCACTTTGTGCTATAAGGTCCCTGATCTACTATGAACAGGTGCCTTTATCTTCTACATTTTTCTGAATCTTTCTATGTACATTAGTTTTTGCATAAATGCAAATATTCTGTCATAGAAATTTATCTTAGGAGGATTAGTAAGTTGATAACAGGATATAGAAAACACAAGATTGAAAGGTTTCTGTCCTAGAAGATTCTGCTGGACCTTACAGCAGGACTGTAGCTGGACCACCAGCCCCTCCCTCCCTGATTACAGGTTCCTCCTAACTACCAGAATTCCCACGTCACCAGTGCCCACCCCCAAGTGCCATCCCCTCTCGTTTGGAATACTTTAAAAGCCCACTGCAGACTGCACCTGGTGGGGGAAATTCGTTAAGCCACCTAGGCAGAACGCTTTTCCCTCCGCGTCCTCAACCCCTCCCCCAATAAATTCTTCCCTTAGATAAAGCCTGCTTTTCCACTGCGCCGAGTACTCTAACTTCTGTTTCTCTGCCTGCTTTTCCACTGCGCCGAGTACCCTTCTGTTTCTCTGCGCCGCTCTTAAGAAACCTAACA
>RJWT010040442.1:0-12493 GCA_004365215.1 Cuniculus paca
TTCAATACCTGTGTTCTCTATTCCCCTGCCTCCTGATCCTCAAGCATATGACTTCTGTCATCCATCCTTTTCTCTGCACACTGCAGGTTTGGCACCTGATCAGCATTGACTATGGCCTTAGGTGCCCATTGTCTGTGTGCGGGCTGTACTCTTCAGGCTCTGCAGAGCCTGCCTGTCATGCACCCCCACTCCCAACACACTGCCTCCTACTGGGCACAGAGCACAATTGTGCCTTGTCCCCTTCTCTTGTTCCAGCAGCCTGACAGCTCCCAGAACAATATCCAGACATGACTTGCTCAAACCTGCTGTGCCAAGGCCACCTGCTCTGCCTCCTGGGCTGCCCACCCTGGCCGCCAGCCTCCCCTGGTTTCCCATTGGCATGGCAGCTGGGAAGTCATCTGTGGGGCCAGTCTGCTGGGGCCTCTTCCCAAACCATCCTCCGGACCAATGCCAGGCACTCGTGCAGGACAAACTATGGATGCTTGGCCAGGCAACTGGCTGGCAAGCAGGCCACCTGCTCAGCTTGCAGGGTGCAAAGCTTTTGTTTTGCTTTGCCTTTTGAGTTCAGGAGCTGAGAGTGTCAGAGTTGAGTGGTGCTGGAAAGAGCCTAGTCTAGCCCTGCATTGTTCAAATGGGATCACTGAGGCCCAGAGAAAACTGGAGCCTCGCGTGGGTGCTGCATCTGCCAGGCCCAGCAGGATTAGTACTGACCTGTCCAGGTGTTCGGCTCTTTGGTAGCTCTGTGGGTTCAGATCACAGGGATATGGGGAGCAGGGGGACTAGAACTTTTTGGTTTCTTAAAGCAACAAAATGACCAGGTAGTCCAAGCCCTAGAATCCAGTATTAGCTTAGTTGTGTGACATCAGTGTCTCAGTTGACTCACTCCTTGTCCCCTTCTTGAAACGTGTGTTTGCTCAATGTCTCCTGAATATGGACTACACTTAGAAGACAAAAAGGGACAGATATTTTCAGTGATATTTATGAGGCTTTAAAAAGCATGAAGTGAATGCAATCATGGAGAACCATATGGAAACAATATAACTAAACTCTTAGAAATTTACCTTGGGTAAAAAAAAGTCATAGAAATGATCTTAAAGGCTATTTAATGAGTTACTGATCTTAACAAAATGGAATTTCAATTTTACATATTTTTAAATACATCTTATTTCTTGAAATTGCAGTAACTTTTTAAAACATCCAGATGTCTTGAACAATTCTTGAATATTTTTGAAATGCATTAGCTTTTTGGGGGGGAGAACAAGAGACAGAGACAGAGAGAGAGACAGAGAGAGAGAGAGAGGATCCAAAAGTAAAGAAAATAGGAAGAGACGGGAAAGGAAGGAAGAAGGAAAAAGAAAAGAACAAAAATGGGGAGAGAAGGAAGGGAGGGAGGAAAGGGTTGTTGATTTCCTTCTTGGGCTCATGTTCATGATGCCACCTGGAGAAATGATCCTTTGCTCTGGGCCTTGACTCCTTCATGAAAAGCCCTAGCTTGTTGTGTGGCCGTGAGAGAAATGCTGGGCTAGGCAGATGGTCGTGGCATTATTTGTCTTTGGATGACCTTGGGTACTGACATTTGAAACCAAGTCTCTCCTTCACTGAGCCTCAGTTTATGAAATGAAGGAGTTGGACCAGATGAGACCAGCTCACTTCCCACTCCATGATCTGTAAGTAGCCCCTGGCAGACTGACTGTGAACCAGCAAAAAACCATGCCAGGGCCCAGAAAGTTCCAGTGCCCAGGCTTGCAAGGAGGTAGCTCTTTTTTTTCTTACAAGTCTCCACAGTTGCAGAGCTCAGCCAGCTGCTGAGAACCTCCACTCACCACCTCTACATTTTGGACCCTTTTGTTCTTTGTGCCTGAAAATCCTTCAGCTCATCTTTGACCCTGGGCCTGTCGACATGTTCCTCCTGTACCAGAGCAGCTGGTGGGAGGTGTAACAGTTGGAGCCAGGCAACCAGGGAAGAATTGTCTGTGTCAACTCTGGGAGTCCCAGACGTGCACATGGCTCCTTTTGTGGCCTATCTTAAAATGCATATTATCCTTAAAGTGGCTGAACAATGTCTCTGAAACTAAAGGTGTGTGAGGATGGTGAGAAGTCCTGAATCTAGGTTAAAGTGAGTTGCAGAAAGAAGGGATGCTTCTGCATGGGTATGTAAATGGTACCTCTGGTCCCAGGAGGTGCAGTTCACAGGCACAGGCTTGGAAAATGACTGTGAGTGACACTTGTTTTCACTGCATCACAACTGAGTCACATCTTCAGGCTTTTCACATAGCTTTTTGTTCAACTGTAACTCCCCTGTGCTAGGCATTAGGTTTTCGTGGAGAGACAGTGAAGCAAAGTCTCTGCTAAGGGGAGCTATGACAAGATTAGAGTAGAGATAAGCTCCATGTATAAACATCAGCAGGAACTTGAGGGCTAAGGCAACTTTTCTTTTCATCTGTGTGATGAAAAGAAGACGAGATCAAATGCCTCAGAAGCTGGCATTTGAGAGCCATAACTTGGTGGCCAGTGGGTAACAGGGGCTTAGGCTGTGACTCACCTGGAGTCCTACAGCTGCACAGAAGAGAAAGTGAGGGTGGAACCTAGGGTCTGGCATGGCCTGTACTGTCCCTGCTCCACTGGGTGACTTCCTGGGCCTTACTCTCCAAGCCTCAAGGCACACTAGAGCTGCAGTTACTGCAGAGTCCATAAAGGGAGGCAATGTGCTGATATGTAGAGTTCTAAAATCTTGGGTCACTAAGGAGGAACTAGGAAATAAAGAGGCTGCTTGGATCAAGAAATGAAGCAAGAAGATTCTTGTCATAGATGGAGAGGATACTGCATACCTAGGATCAAATACACATTTGATGTGATTTCTACAGTGTGCTTCTTGGCAAACGCTGACATTGGCAAGGGACACAGGACCTGGCAGAACAACATATCCAGCTCTGGAAGGCAGGAGACCTGGGTGTCTGGAATGGCTCCATCTGGCTCATGGCCTCTGCCCATGCAATGTGGAGCACTCACTGTGTGCTGTACAAGAGTTACTGAGTGATTTCACCTGTTTTTTCTCATTCTGTCCCGGCATCATGCGCTTCCCCAGTGGCTTCTGTGGGCTCAGGGTGTAGATGCAGAGTCCTTACGGGCCCTCTCCCTTCACTCACAGAGCAGTCTCATCAGTTGGAGAGTTGGTTAACTGCTCTCAGACCAGGCAACTGAGGCCCAGAGCATAGAATCACACACATTCCAGAGGCTTCAGGCAGGATTCAGACCCAGCCCTGTCTGATTTCAAACCTGCACCCTTTAACACCTGCTTCTCAAGAAAGTTAGCATCCATTCTATCTCTGAGGCTCACAGCACCTCTTGTGGTATTGATGAGCAGAAGCTGAACAGGGCCAAGAACCAGATCTGACAGAAAGAGGGACAGCAAGACTGACAGTAGGCGACCAGGAAGGAATGCCCTTCTCCCTCCCAGGTTGCCATGTGGGGAGTGCCGAGCCAAACCCAGCACAGTGCGGGGAGGCTGGGCTTCCCTTTGCATAGCTGCCAACCACACGGACCAGGCAGCACCAATAGAGGTCAACAGCGGCCGTGAGCACTGTGAAGACTAGATGGCCATTATGGGGATGAGAGGAGAGAAGCAATGCTGTAAGATAGTGAGGCAAGTGAACTGAACAGCCCTCTGTCCGCCCCACCCAGGGGCCAGCCTCTGATTGGGGCCTGGACTCCATCCTGGAGCCTTGTCCCACAGACAGCTTGGGCACAGCCTCCCTCCCTACACCAAGGTGTTGAACTGTCCCAGTTCCTGCAGTTCCCCAAGAGAGGAGGAAAACCTGAGCAATGGGAACTGGGGAAGAGCCACCAGGGACAGTCCTAAGTGGACTGAGTAGAGGTTACTGGACCCGGCTAGGAAAGGGCAGTGACCGCACTGGGAGAGTGTGGGCAGCTGGTGAAGCTGGAGGATAGGAAGGGGAGGGCAAGGGACAGCATTATGTGAGCCAAGCCTCAGAGACAGACTACAGAGACAGGGACACATAGAGATAAATAGAGATACAGATATAGATGCTCCTTGACTTAGGTTGGGGATGTATCCCTACAAATCTGCCCTATGTTGAACATATCATTAAGTCAGACTCATTTACTACTTCAACCCACCAAGTGCCATGGCTTAGTCACACTGTACCCTGTAGGTCTCGGTTGTCTCAACTCCAGATGGCATGGCTGACTGGGAGCTGTGGCTCACTGCCACAGCCCAGCATCTCAAGAGAGTCTCATCCTGCATATCCTTAGCTTGGGAAAAGATCAACATTCAAAGTACAGTTTTTACTGAGTGCAAATCACTTCTGTACCATTGTTAAGTGGAAAAATTGCAGGCTGAGCCATCATATGTTGGGGACCATCTGTATACTATAGTAACATCGCACATACACACATCCTATTGGTCCCATGTCTCAGGAGAGTTCTGACTAATGCACATGGTGAAGAGGTAACCAGTCATGGCTGAACAGATGCTATGACGGAATTGTGGACACAGACAACAAGCAAAATCCAAAACATGTAAATTCCCTGCTCCACCCCAAACACCTCAAGACACAAAATTCTTGAAAACTATTTAAGAATGGCTCATAAAACGTGGGAAAACCTTGAGCAGCAGTCTCAGCACAGGGCATGCATGCATCATCTGGGCACTTTGGACAGGAAGGCCACTCTGCTAGACTTTGGCTCAGTTGTCGGGAGGGTAGAGGAGTGGACTCCAGCCACCTCCAGGGAGAACTCCCAGGACAACCACAGAACCACTCATGGGGTGGCCACTGCCTCTGAGAAAGCCACTGGGGCTGTCTGAATCCAACATGAAGTGGCCACTGCTGCTTCTGGATAGCAGGGAGCTGAGAAGGAATAGAACAGAGTCCAGCTGGAGAGAAACAACATGCACCTCTGACCTGGTTGCCCCGAAGGAATAGCAAGAAAAAACAGGAAAATCATCTTCCTTCCTCATTGCCTCCTTCCAAACTCATATACCCAGTGGATGGCATCTACTTCATACCCGTGACTTTCACCACAAGGCAGTCTGGGAAGTGTGGCCTTAGATGTCCAACCTCCCCGCTGGGAGCAGCACAGGAAGGGGCAACTCGCTCCAGAGGATTCTTCAAGGAACTCCCCTGGAGACTGTGAAGCTGCCAGCAGCCCACACAGACAGAGCAGCGAGGCTTCCACGGGCCAGTCCTATCTCAGAGTATGTGGTGAACCGAGGCCAGGTGACCAGGCAGGGCCTCACCTGCTTGCCTTCCTAGGGGTGAAAGAGCACATCTGCTCAGAGAAAAAAAACAAGAAAACTTTCACTGCTCTCCTCTCTCTGGATGGCAAGTGCATGGAGAGAGTTAGCAAGAGGTGGGGAATTTCAGTCCAAATGCAGTTGAGATCATATCTTGGCTTTGTTCCCCACAAATGCATAGTTATTTGTATTTCAGCATAAAATCCTAACTCCTAGGACCTGATTAACAAAGGCAGCCCAGGCACATTCCCCCAGAGGCCAGCCAGATGGAAAGCCCAACGGAATTTCACTTTGAAGTGTTCTGTGTTATCTGGCTCATTTGCAAAAGAAATGAGCTTTATGGGATGTTCAAATGTTTCCAGACATAACCAGTTGCCCCAAGCGAGAATGAAGTTATATTCTCTCCTTCACCTTGTGCACATGCAGGCAGGCATGCGTGTACCTAGCACTGTTAGAATCAAAACGTTTTTCTTCTCCTGGGTCTCCCAGAAGGCGGCAGGAGGGGGATCAAAATAAAAAAAAAACACCTCGGATCAAGCAATGATGCATTAGTTTTTCCCCCACTTCAACTGCAGAATCAGAAAGACAGAGGCGGGCCTCATAAATTACACACTCATTTGCCATTAGAATCATGCAAAATAGGTGCTCAGTCATGCGGTATCTAAGGCTCTGTGGTGTGGGGAAGAACACAGAGAGATTTGAGTTCAAATCTCAGTCCTGATGATTTCCAGTTGGGCTATACAGAGCCTCTGTTTCCTTTTCTTGTAAATAAGCATCCAAACACTGACTGCACAGTGTGGGCATGAAGAGGATGAGAAAGGGCTTCAGAAACCACGAAGGGCTGCACACTTGCTTAAACTGCTCCATCTACATGCCTTCTGATTCTGTCAGGCAGAGCCATTCCCTTCCCTGAAGACAAGCAGCACATGCCACCACTGTCACTGTGCCTTTGCTCACACTGTTCCCTCTGTTTAGAGTGCCTTCTGCTGTCCAGTTCCCCACTTCCTTGCCCACATTTGCTGTTACCTTTTGGAGTTGAGGACTGCGGTAGATGCCGTTCATCATCATTCTGAAAAGAGAGAAGAATGTGGAGGCTTCTTTCTGGTCACTTTTCAGTAGCCCAGAATCCACCAGGAATAGTAGAACCCAAAGAGCCTCCAGCAGTCATCCAGGCTGACCCTCCTTGATAGGATGAGAAAATGCAGAGGCCAAGGTGTGCGTCCACCTACAGCATGTTCCTCTGCAGAGGGCCGAGGAGCTCTACAACACCCAAGCCATTTAGCAGTGTCCCGCTGGCAAAGTTCCTGAGTCTTTACTTTTTCCTCACTGTACTAATCAGAATTCTGCAGAGTAAGAGAATCAATATATGTCTATTTGTTCGTCTGCCTCTATCTATCTATCTATCTATCTATCTATCTATCTATCTACCTATCTATCTATCTAATCTACCATTCCTTATTATATATTATATTATTATAATCTACCATTCCTTATTATAAGGAATTGGCTCACCTGTTTATAGAAACTGGAGTCAAAATCTGCAAAGCCTTTGTCTCAGATGCAGAGGACACTGAAGAGAAATGGTTTGGCCTTTTTTCTAAAAAAAATTAAAATGTCACTTGGATAATACCACCTTTCTATCCCTTCACTCACCCTATATTGTCATAAACATAACAATGAAGACATAACACCCCTCACAAATGCATAGAAGACTAAGGTGAACAGAGAACTGATTCCCTGAAACAAGACATGCCTCTCACACAAGACAGGTACACCTCCTCAAATTCATCTCTAGGCGAGAAGCCCCTTCATACTTCCTCTGCTCTTGAACCCTGCACAAACTTAGGGCCAGACAAGACTGGGGAGGGCTGCTTTTTGCAGTGGCCAGACCATCAGTCCCCCACCACCTAATGCCATCTTACTACTTAATTCATGCCTAGATTCTCAGAGAAAACAGCTAGGAAAGTCTCTGGGGAGATTAAAGCAACAACAAGATTGGGGGGCAAAAGCTTGACAATACATAGTTTTGCAGGAGATATGACCTCACCAATAACATCCATGCCTTGAAGGCTTATGATAAATTCTTCATCATCTTCTAGGATTTATGCACCATATTTGTCACTACTGAGCATCTTTCCTCTTCCTTCATTTAGCCCCAAGGAAACCACACTAGCTAGGTTTCCCCCTTTCTGGAAGTTGTTTCATATTCTTCTTTTCTGGTTACTCAACTCTTCTGGGATAGGGCTTTTGAAAAGGGATTGGATGGCAGGGGACTAGCAGACTTGCTGTTAGGAGGTGAGGCCTGGTTGGAGGAGGGTCACTGAGGGTGTGACCTGGAAGGGTGTATCTCCCTCCCTGGTTCCCCCTGCTCACTCTGCTTCCTGGCCACCATGATGTGAGCAAGTTTCCTCCAGCAGCCCCTTCTACCAAATCCTTCCTGCCTTCGAGTCAGCCAACCATGGACTGAAATCGTGAACCAAAATAAACTTTTCCTTTAAATTGTGAGTGTTGAGTATTTTGTCCCAGTGACAAGAAAGTGAATAAGACATGGTCTCATAGCTTTAATACCATCTAGTTGCTAACAATCCCCAAATTTATATCCACACTCCAAATTTCCTCTTGGACCTAGACTTGGCTTTCCAACTGTCAACTCAACATCTCCGCACAGCTGCTAAGTGTAAGTGAAAAATACAACAAATGTTGAAAATTTTTATTATAATTAAAGATACATTGTCATTAATCTCCCTCAAAATACTTCCATTGCTTCAAATACACTTATTCCATGGTCTTGGCATTTTCTGAAGCGGTTCAGGAAGTCCTGTCTCACGACTGTCTTTAGTTGTGCCGTTATGGCTGATTTGATTCAAAATGTTTACAACCTTTCCTCTTTCCCCCTCATTTTGCCATAGTTACACTAGTATCCCCATTGAACTCTGAGTCTGTGACACACTCCCATCTCAGGACTTTTGTCTCTGCAGGCCCTCAGCTAGCCACAAGTGTACCCTAATCGCGTGCTTTGAGTGTTTGCTCAACATAACTTCTCAGTGAAGTCGGTACTATCCTCCCTCAGCTCCCTGACACTCCTTATTTTTCTTCCATGGCCTTCTATTTCTTTGTAGCATTTCTCACTTTTGAATACACTCTGTAATTTATTTATCATGCTTATTGTCTGTCTCCTCCACTGACATTGTCAGGAAGAATTTCAATAAGGGTTGGAAAGCAGGCAAGGAAAGGGAAGACCAAGCAGCTGGCAGGACTTCAGGACTTCAGCCCTCAAACCAACCCAAAGAAGACTTACAGCCACCATCACTGTACCTGGACAAGCCATCTGCACAGCTGTCATCATGCCTTACCTGCTCTGAGAACTCAGCGTTGCCCAGGTCAAGACTAGAGGTAGGTTTTTCAGGGATCCCACTTCTTTATATCAATAGGCCCTGTTCAAGGCAGCTGCATTGACTTGGCTGAGCTAAGGTCCTATTGGCAAGAAGGGCTGGGGAAGTGGGGAGAGTAACCCACATGTGCCCTTCTATATACAGCACTTTAAATCATTTCTAGAGTGCTTTTAATACCTAATATAATGTAAATGCTATGTAAATGGAACTTAATATTGCATTGTTCAGGGAATAATAACAAGCTTAACAGTCTACATATTCAGTGCAGATGATTTTTTTTTTTTGGATCCATGGTTGATTGAATCTGCAGGCACAGAACCCATGAATATGAAGGATTGATTGCATTGGGCCCACTTAATGCCAAACACAAAAAAGGCTTGGATACTGGCCAGCTAAAAAATGGATAACTATCTGCTACACTGAGGTATATTAGACCATAAAGGAACTCCAAAATTCCCAAAATGTAAGAATTATATAGTCTATCTTCTTTTATCATAGTGTGATAAACCATAGCTGTTTTGTTGAACAGGCTAAATCCAATACGATACTAGTAGAAAATAAGTTTCATTTTCACTATGGAGTTAAGAAAAAACACAACGGTCCTAAATATCCTTAATTTGTAATATTGCATTCAATGCAGCAGAAGTCCCATTGAATATTACATGAGAGAGCAAGTTATAACAGGAAACATAACTTTTTTAGGGGGTCATATAGAACTTTAAAAATAAGCTTCTTTGAAAAATTTACTTACAATAAATTTAACAATTTTTTTTAATTTAACAATTTTATTTGTGTAATGGAATGAGTTTTTCAGAGAAATTTTTATTGAGAAAATTGCAGATCTCAGCACAGCATCTCCCTGGCAAGTACGAGGTCCTGAGTTGATTCCTGGTACTCCCCCCACAAAAAGAAAAAGAAAATTGCAGATTTGCATGCAGTTGGAAGAAATATTACAGAAGATCCCATGCACCCTTCACCCAGTTTTCCCAAATGGTAACTTGTACTAACAGTATAATATAAAATCACAACTGGGATACTAACACTGAGGACATCCACTGACCTTACTTAGTTTTCCCCAGTAGTACTTGTGCTTAACTGTGTGTGTGTATTTAGTTCAACACCATGTTGGTGTATCTTTCACCGCAGTCATAATACACCGCTACTCAAATCCTTGTGTTGCCCTTTTATGACCACACCCAAGTCCCCCCTGTACACAATGAGTTTTAACAAGAATATGCAGACAGATAATCATCTCCAATGGTAAAGAAAGCATTTCTATTGCTCCCAAGATGTACCCTTATGCCCTTTACAGTTAGTTCCCTCCCCCTCCCCATTCTCCATCCTAGGCAAGCACTGATCTGCTTTCTATTACTATAGTTTTACCTCTTCTAGAATGTCATATAAATACAAGAAATATAATTTTTAAAAATATTTTATCCATATTGTTGTTAGTATCAGTAATTCATTCCTTTCAATACTGAGTAGTATTACTTGCATAGATATATCAGGTTTATTTATCCTTTCAAATCTTAAGAAAACTTCTTTTTTATTACGATCATATTTCATTTGAACATATGGATCATAATAGTTGTTTAATGCTCTTGTCTACTAATTTTTAACATTTTTTTGATTCATTTCTATTAGTTAGTTTTACATTTGGTTACAGTCTATATGTTCCTACTTCTTTGCCTGCTTAGTAATTTGCCTTAGATGCTGGATATTGTACATTTTACATTGTTCACTGCTGATATTCCTTTAAATACCATCAAACTTTGCTCTGGAATACAAATCAGTTGGACCTTAAGAAGGCTTCCAGAGCAGCCCTTAGTCTAGCGTTAATTTGGCCTCACTAATTAGACAAAACCCTCTGAGAATCCTACTCAAAGCCCAGCTTGTTAGAAGGTCTTCTGCTTTGGTTGGGGAAGAACATGAAGAACTTCCAGCCATGTGTGAGTTCCAGGAACTACTCTGGTGACTCTTAGGCTGGAAACAGGTACCTTTGCTTAGAACCAGAAAGCAAAACATGAAAGGCCAAAACTGTAAAGGAAAAGAGTGATAAATTTGAAGATGTTAACAATGTAAACCCTCTCTTTTTGGTTTCCTCTTAAATTCATTTCAATTCAGCCTTTGTTTCTAATTGGTTTGAAGTCAGTTGGGAGAGGAAAAATATCAATGGGCCATGGGGAGGCCCAAAGCCTGGGTCTGGAGTCAATTTGGCCTCTCACTGTGTTAACCAAAGGGAAATTTTCCCAGTTGGGCTTCTATATTCTGATTGAGAGAATCAGGAGGCTGGCTAAGGTGCCCAAGGGGTCCTTTCAGCCCTCATATCCTCTCTCCCTGGCCAAGTGGGGCTGGTTTCTTGCTCATCACTTTGTGTCTCTGAGATGCTACTCTTGGGCACTCCAGCTATACCCTAAACAGGTTTCTTTTTCCTACTTCCCTCTTAAAATATAATTTAGTTTTTATTTGATTTATGGACTTGGTCCCAGTCACTGAACTTCATTCGGCTTGGTCGGCTTATTGATTTTCAATAATGGTGGAGCAGAAGAATAAAGAGATGACAACAGCACTTGGCTGCAGACCTAGGGCTGGCCGAGGGAAGCAGGCATTAATCACTTTGAGACAATCACTCAAGCTGTCTGTGGCAGGGCAGTGACCCTGAGGGCTCCACCAACCTGGGACAGCCCAGCAAACCCCCAGTGACTGTCTACCTCTGATAACAAGAACTCCCTGAGCTGGCCTCCCTGGGCTCCAAGCCTAAACATTGCCTGAGCAAGTCACTGGCCCATCCAGCCTCTGACTGTATAGAGATGGTGGTTCAAGCTTCCCTGAGGCCAGCTAGTAGGAGGGCGCTCCATTCAGTTGGACAGGGAAGAAGAGCTGATTATAAAGATGCCAACACTAAGTAAATGAATGCAAAGATGCACTGGTGATGAGAGATGAAGGGGATGCAGATATGTTGACTGCTTGCGTGGGCTCCGGCACAGCTTCTCGTAACTGCCTGCAGCTGCTAAAACAGCAAGGCTGATCTGTGGTTACTTCCCTAAAGACCTGCATCAAGCTTTCCTTGGCTGCTGGACCTTTGCATATGCTGTTCCTCAGATGACGCTCCAACCTTCTCTTTTCCTGGCCAATTCCTGCTTCTCCTTCAGGTCTCTGCCTCCTCTGGGACGTTTTCCATGGTTCCTATGTACTTTCAGATCCTTCTGCTGACCCTGTCATGACTTTCACCACAGTATATCACAACAGTCACATCAGCAATGAAACAATTCATTGTGATGGCAATAACAATGGTCTGTTCTCTTTACTGGGTCTGCTAGTGGACTCCCAGCTCTGAGAGAGCAGGCACCTTGCCTCTCAGTTCATTCGGTACAGGAGGTACTCAACAAATGTTTGCTGAATGAATGCAAGGTAGTCAAAAGAAATGATTTTCTAAGTTATTCAGTGATTTAAAGAATATTTATTGAGCTCAGTTCCTCATGTACAGTGAGTCCGTGTTGACATTCATTACCTTATTTTTTTTTAACCCCTTTGATAACTCCTTAAGTATTAATACATGAGTAATTGATGCCCAAGGTCGTATAGCTAGGGTCCAGTCAGGCCAAACTAGAACCTGAGTCTCCTAACTGCTCACTCCAGTCTGCATAGTTCTCACTAGAAAAATGACTGGCTCCTTCTCTCCCCAGGACTCCACGGTTTTCTCTTCTGTCTGATGCAAGGATTGAGCCTTACCAGTGGTTCCTAACCTCTGAGAATTGATGAAAGCTATGAACTATAACCCCAGGGAAATGCATATATGCACAGAAAAATTTACACATTAAATTCATAGGCTCATGGACCCCTATAA